>BMAW01128463.1:90321-353139 GCA_019974015.1 Nephila pilipes | reverse complement strand
GAAGTTACGTATTGCTTATACAAGACAAAATTACAAAATATAACACATACACAAACTATACAAGAGTATGCACAAAGGTGTGTTGAAAGTAAATAAAATTATTCTTTGATTTTATTTTTAAAGGGTTTTTCATTTGTTCTGTTGTAACAACAAACCTTTTTCTACCGTAATAAGATATCCGAGTTATGAATTTGTATAATCCTTCAAAATACCCTTCGAACTATTAATATATCCTTCAAAATATCAGCCATAATAAAGAAACTATGCTCTCTTTTCTTAAATACATAACACATCAATCAATAACCCTGAGACTAACTCAGAGATGGCGCTCGTAGTAAACCAGTAACCAGTTCTATACTAACCTTTGTTTGAAACGTGGGTCAAAATTTAAGTCGATCGACCAGGAAAGGTTTTTGAAGTGTGAAGTGAAAAGGTTTTCCGCGGTGCCGCGGATTGTTTTCATGTGGAAACTGTAAAACGCAACGAGTCGATGACCAGAAAGCTTGTTATCGCTATTTACCGCAACAAAAAGATTGTGCGAAAAGAAAGAAAAGAACTTTTTATGGGGAGATTTAGAAAAGCTGTTGAACGGATTCAGGACCCTGCGCTATGATTGAATAAAAGTTGCGTTACGGGGTTGATGAATTAAAAATCTGGCAAAAACGTTGTTCTCACCGTTAGGACTTGGGAGTTATGGATCATGCAAACGATAACACATCGATCAATATCAACTGTTGTACTTCAAAAGATTATCGCTAACGTTCTGTAAGATTCACTTCATTCTGTAATATCCACTCATCATAATTTTTATAACCATTTCATTTAACTTACCAGCACATTGGATTTGTCCAACGGAATTGAGGTATAAACCGACGTCCTTGATCAACAAATCGTATCTCAAAACCAGTTAAGAGATGCCCAAAAACCGCAATGAAATTATTCTTCAATTTACATTTCTTTGTTACTAAAGATTCGAACAAAATTTGTGAAAATAATTTTTTTTCCTCCAGTAAGAACTGGGGGGGAAAGGGCGAAGGGACGTAAATGAAGCAGAAATGTACGAAATGTAGAGTCCTTTTTCGCTGCATTTTGCATTCTTTGATTTGGGCACCTAGGCCACAGTTTCCTTTTAAACAAAATTAGCATTATTTTTATCGAAAACTACATTAGAAAAGGCAATATTAATATTTAAAATTGTGCTTTTTTTATGCACTATACGGTTAGTTAAAAATTTAAAAAAAAATTTTAACTGCTTTTTCTCAACCTTTCATTTTTCTCGGCAGTCGTGTATTTAAAATACTAAGACTGTTTTTGCAAACAATATAAAGTTTTGAAACTTTTTCTGGATACTTTGTATATGTTTGATCACTTTGTGCTTAAAATAATAAACATAGATTTAGATCAATAGTTATTTTAAAAAAAAAAATTCACAAAATTAGATACAAATGTTTTTTTAAACTGTTTTTCGTAGTGTCTGAGACAAAAAAAATGGTAAAACTAAATAATACTAGTGTAACCAAACCTTTGCGCTGAGGTGTGAGGAAAAAAATTGCTTAAAATTATTATAATTTGTAGAAATAGAAGGAATTTTAAAATATTGAAATGCTTCGATACAAATTGTAAGATTAAATAAGTATTTGTTTGAAAAGGATTTTTTTTTCGGGAATACATATTTCATGTGTGTTCAGATATGATGTCTATAACCTTTTTCTTATAACTATCTATATAAAAAAATGTATTAAAATCTAAATCCCCTTAAAATCCAAGTACATTACTCGTAAACACACTTGTTATAATTATCTATGAAAAACTTATATGAATATGTTGTTCTATATATTAACTTTTGATTTCCTCTTCTTCGTCAAAAAAAAAAAAAAAAAATGGAACAGAATCCTGGATTTCAAATATCAACTCCTTAAATTGAAAGAATTCAGAGAAAAATTCGAACTACATGCTCGGTTGCATGCAGACAGGGAGGTTCTACAAAAACTTGCATTTACTTTAGGCAATGATGTAGAGGAAGATAAAGAAACATGCGGCGTATATAATTGTTTATACTATTGCCAAACCTTTAGTAATACTGTATTTCGTCTTAAGCAAAACAGTATTCATAATAATGCTGTAATAAAACAAAATTGCAGACGAGAAATGTGGTGAACGTGAGATATTATGGTTTGATGTTTTGGTTCCTGTTTCTTTACTAGAAGAAAAAATAATTCAAGGTCAAATTTTATGCTCTGTTATTAGATGACTAATGATAAAATTTTAAAATAATGGCCACATGAAACAGTTTGAAAAAACATTGATGACAATTTTTGAAACTGTGCAAACGTTTGAATTCAAAATTCCATCCTTTTTTCATGAAATTTGTCCTTTCGAAGCGAAATTAGTTTACCTATTTGAGTTTATTATTATTATCGTCAGCTGAGATTTCTGAAATAAATTTTAATGAAAAATAAATGTTTAAAAATTGCATTCAGAATTAAAAGTTTGAATCACGGCTAGTAAAAATTATTCTTTGATCCATTGAACATTTCATGAAAATCTTTTAATTGTAATCAATCGTAATTTTTAATTTTTTTTTTTTATCCGTATGTCATTTAAAAGGAAATTACTATTTTTCGAGAAAAATTTATGTATTGTAATTAAAATAAATATCGTGATGAGAAGAATTTCTTTAATGATTTTTTTTATTGTTGCTATAGTCTAGGTATTGTTGTCTAAGTATCAAGAATTGTGTTCGTTCCTATAAACTCACACACACAAAATTTTATGCAAGACAAATTTCATAAGGAATAACACTTTTAATTTTTGTGCGATTGCATTTATATTCTTAAAAAAATAATAATAACTCTGCTCTATAAGAGAATGTAAATTTTTATTTTAATAATAAAATTTGGAATTAGTGAACTTCAGATCCATATATTATTTTACTAGCAAAAACAACAAATTAACTTCAAATACATCATTGAATAAATTTGTTTTTACAGAAGGTAAACCTAGCTAATTTATGATACTCTTATATATTCCAAAAGCCTTAAATTGCCCATAAAACTTGATTAATAATGTATAAAATTGAGGAATAATATGTATTTCTTTTATCGATTTTGCAATTCATTTTGCTTCTTTAGATTCGAAAAATATCCGTTGTTCTTTTAAAATTGGTTTCCTTTTAATTTTCCGTTCTCGCAGATGACTTCTTAAAGATATGTTGCTAAGGGGCCCATTTTGTTTTATCAAAGGAATAACATTTATTATGGGAATAAGAAGTCACGAGTGAAATTTATGCAACAGATTATCTCACTTTTTTTATTCTTCATATCGGACTTTTTTTTTTTTACGTTTTCAAGTTTTTATTTGCATTATTTTTTAAAGCTTTTATCTATTAATCTATTCAACTTTTCCGTACTAGGAAGTCGCTGTATTTCACTTTCCGGAATTAATCTTTAATTGTAAATCAATCTAATGTTATCTTATCTCAGATATTCTCTTTGAAATCAAAAGTAATATTACGAAATTCCTTATGCAAATTCCAAAGATCCAAATTTTCAGTGTTTCAATAATGTGGCATATTTTTTACTGCAAAGAACACCTTGATGTGAAACATGTTTTTGAACCATTCTTATGTAAGCGTTCAGCTGTTTATATTCGCAGGTTTCTTACCTCTTATTTACCGTACATTTCGATATTCATGTCACAAATAAGGTGCAACATTTTTTTCTGACCATGTTTTTTTATCTTGTATTTTACCACATGTTTATATATATATATATATTCTCGACAGCAATTGTAAAACTTTGTAATTAATTTCAGACCCTATATCCGATGCATCATCATACAAATATTACCGAATACATGAATAATATTTATATTAGCAGTCACCCAATGATATTGGCTGCGCCTGTGCATTACCTGTGGATGTCAACTGTGTAGTATCTAAGGTCACGATAAACATGTGTAAAAATTGAAGTTTCCATTAAAAACACACTAACACTCACCCAAACATAAATCTTTTAAAATTATTGTGAATACATAAAAAAAAGAATATCATAACGAAAAATAATACTTTTTTTTTATCGAATTCGTACTGCTGTACAGAAATATCAAATATATAAAAAAATATTATCGATCGATTTGTTAAAGTACGAGTAAATTGAAATGAATTCCGTGAATAAATAATATTTCTTAAGCCTAAATCGAATATTCAATTGTAAATTTATTTTGTTAAATTTTTTAAGACAAATAAAATAGAACTGTAATTAATACAATCTATAATTCTGAATACACTGATTTAAGCTATAAAAACTTTTCATATGCTTGAATTCTTTAATTTTTAAGAAAACGTTTCTAGTTTTGGGGGTTTATATAAACAGAAGGTCAATTTTGGCTCATAAACTCGTTAAATTTTATTAAACAGCAGTTTGTCAATTACCAAAAAGAGGAGGAAAAGTTAGAAAGTTCAATGATATTTTTCGCCATCTGTTACTTTTTTAAGAAATTCTTGGGTTATTTGCAATCGTGCAAGAGCCATAAACTGATATCGTGACTGGTAATCTGCAATGAATGTTTTTGGAGTTATTTTATTCTCTCTCTCTCCTTTGCTTAGTCTTCGGTAAATAAACCTTTCGGTGACGCTGAGTCCTTGAACTGAATTCTTACAACGGATTTTGAACCCTTCTGTGAGGTTTCATTAAAAATTGTATCTTAATATTGCTATTCTGATAAGATTAAATTTCTGATCAATTTACGTCATATTCGTAATTGCCAACTCTCCGATTTTTCACCTCGTTTTGTAACTTCCGAAAAATTCATTTGTGTAAGAGTTAGTATCAATCATATCAGTAACGTATTTTAGTGAAAAGCTATCTCAATAGTAATTGAGACCAAAAATGTATTATCATCTCTTTTCTTCTTCTTTCTTTTTATTATTTTTTTCCTTCTTCATATTGCGTACTTGATTTCAAAATGTTTTTCAATGAACATATCAAAGCAGAAGCAAAGTTAAATGACACAATCTTCTGTAAATTTGACCAAATAATTTCTACCTTTCTCAACCATTTATTCCGTCTTTAAAATTCTTTATTCTTTAGAACAGGAAGCTTAGAATCATAATCTTTTTACAACATTAACAATTGCTTTTTATTATGATAAAATAGACAAAACATACTTTTATACAAATTCATAATTTAGTATTTTTAAAATTTATCAGAACTTCCATTGATTTAGATAGGAAAAAGTGTATCATTTCTCCATAAGTCATTTCTGTTGCAATCTTCACCATAGATCAGCCCCCAACAGTGAATAAATAAAATAAATATGACATACCAATTTCAATAAAATACATTTTTTGTCGTTGGTTTTGATTTTAACCATTTTAACCTACTTTGGCTTAGCAAATATAACAGAATTGTTTTTCCCCCCAGAAATGTCGATTGCTATTGTCAAAATTTTCAGCATGTCAATTCATCACATTATCTTGAATTGTGTCATCAACTGTCTTGTAAATGACAAAACACATTTGGGAAATGTGAAGTGAAACTTTTATTCTGAAACATAAGCCATTCCGTCATATGACTTCAACCATTGTTCTATTTTTATATTACTCTATTTCTCCCCATTTTTAAGATTTTCTTGTTGATCCAATTGAACTAATATATATTTACTCAAATAAATATTCCCATTTATGAAAAGAGAAAATTATAGGGAAATAAAACAGAGGATGAAATATCGTTTGGTTACTAGGCTTAGCAATCACGAGTTCTGAAGATTCATAAAACTGTTTATACAGCTGCGGAGAGAAAGAGAGGGAAGAAAGCGTACGGCTACTTTTGGAACACGCGGCTGCAATATGACGAATCTACTTCCAAATATTTATATGATCAAAACTCATCATTCAAGAACATTTTTAGGATTGGAATAAGTTCATTGAACGTATTAAATCGAATTGCACGAGCAAAAAACATATGAGAAACATATGAGATGATATAATTCTACCTAAATTATTGTTGCTATGAGTAATTCGGTTAAAATGATAATCTTTTAAAATTTTTATTAAAATATTAAACAATATTTTTTAATTAAAACTTTTCAAGAACTTGTCTTACGTTTTATTTCTGTGTTTTCTGAGTTGAAAAGAAGCAACGAATTTAAAATAAAGATTTTACATCTTTTTAGCATGTCGAAACTTATTCAAAAAGATTAAACTTATCTATGGTAGTTTTTTTTAAAAAAAAATGAAGGTTACAAAAAAAGAAAGAAAAAAGGCTATCATAATCTAATTTCTAAATGAAAGTAAAAATCCGTTTTGACTTTATAGAAAGAAAGAAAGAAAAAACAAACGGGGGGGGGTTGCTAAAAATGTGAGACAGTTTCAATGGTAGTGAATCTTAAATCATTTACCTCGTGTAAAATAATTATTCTTGATTTAAATTTCACTTTGAAAAAAAGAAATTGTAGATAAAAAATATTTAAAATTACATAAATACAAATGCCTATAGATTTGATGCTTGAGAAGAAAACTTACAAAAAGCAATGAAGAAAGAGTATTTTCTCTTCCTGCATAAAAACATCAAGTAAAAAAGGATTGTTAAACAGAAAAATTGCCTTAAAAATAATTTTACTTTTCGGATAATTTTTACATTGTAATTAAAATTAATTTTATCACTTTTCAAACTATGCAGAATTTAACAATCAAGAGCGCTCAAAATTAGAATGATTTAAATTGCTAAATGTTGTACCCCCAAAAGATAATGTTTGTGAAAAATAGAGCATCGATAAGAGGAGTAATATTTAACTCGAATGATTGTGTTTTAAGTCTTCCTTAGAAAAACCGCTGAGATAACAGTATCATGGTTTTCATTAACAGAAGTGTAGCTAGCAAATGGTAATGCTTAAGAATTTTCTTTTAATTTTTATTGCAAGGAAATACGAAATCATACTGGCAGAGATAAGACATTTTTTTTAAGCGAGCATCTTGTTTTTCAACACTCGTCTTTATCTGACCAATTCTTGTGTTGCCATCTTCCCATTCAGAAGAGAATCACATTTTATTACTTTTCAATATTGCTTTTATCAGTTGGTAAAATTAGGCCAAAAACGAAATCCAGATATTGCAGTAACTCTTTCTCGATACTTTTTTAATCTTTTTCACAAACCAAGTGAGAACATTCTAGTATGAATTGCTGAACAAACAAACAAGTTTCTTTGACAAAATAACTAAAGGCCAAAAAAACAAAATCCGATATTTTTGCGACGTTATGCTGGGGAAATTTTTTTTTTAAATAGAATATTCATGTCCTTGAACCAATTTGAATCTAGTAGAATTTGAACCTTAGTGAATTGCTAAATGTGTGAATGCATGTGACGTAACATCAAAACAAGTGATGTCACTTTCAGAATAAAAAATTCCGAACGGTTTTTTATCGTCTGCGTACTTCAAATTAAAATTGCTGGATTTGCATTATCTTTCATTCAAAAATAAAGGCACGTGTCACCGATAAGTTAAAAACTTTGCCCTGCTCCTGAAAAAAAAAATGATTTCTTAGAGGTGTTGAGAAGATCTAGTAATTTCTAAATGTTTAAATTATACACTTAAGCAACTTCTAAATAGATTAGAAATATAATGAAGGCAATGGAATTTATCGAAGTGTTGTTCTTGGAAAATTTCAGGAGATCTGAACCACCTTCAATATCTTTAAAACTCCGTATTATTTTAGTGATTATCATGTCGCGAAACATGCGTAGTTGCATTCTCAATTCGATATAAAACAGTTTTACATTGAAGAATAGCATTATGTCGCTTTCGAGAAAATATGCTTAGGATCTAAACGTATTTTCGCGTTAATGATCTAAGCGCTAAATTATCAGCTTTCAGCTTATCTAAACTTCAGACGAACTTAAAGTGATTTTTTTTTTATCATTCTTTCTTCAAAATTACATTAAACACGCGATTTATTCCTTAATTGTTTTCCTAACATATGTATATTTTTAATATATTACCAATTTAGTTCGTTTTCTTTTCTTTCTTTGTTATTTCTCGATAAAGTTAAAATGGCAAAGGCGGGAGACTGTAGCAGGGAATAAACTGTAGTTACTTACAAAATATCGCTCATAAATATACCTATGTGCTGTCCATCTTATTAATCGTTAGTTTAATAGATAATCTAATGCCAGAAGATAAAATTATGGAATGATTCATATCAGAAATATTCAAATAATTTCAAAAATGTGAGTATCTTTAATCTAAATGCGTTTGATGTCTTGATATTCTTATAAATTCCTATAATTCAGAGTACATAATGTTTCGAATAGTAGTAAACAATTAAAATGTGACATAAGTAAATTCAGAGAGACATAGTTTTAGTTTATCGATCTAAACAAATAAGGTTTTGTTTGGATTTTCGTTTCTTGTTTGAATTTTTGATAGAAATAATTAATACATAGTTTTGCATTGATTTTTAAATATTTGATTCAGTATGTCTACATAAAAAACAATGAAAGCCAAAAATGATTCAAATCATAAATTTTTAACTAATTTCAAAACTACCATAAGCGCTGCTGAATTTTTTTTTTTTTTTTATCTCGGTCCGATTTCAAAATTAAAATTATAATCAATTTTTCAAAATAATAGTTTTGAAATTAATTTTGATTTTATTCTTTGTCTAAGATATGCTCGAATTCTCAATAGGCAAAGTACTGGAATTACTTTTCATTCTAAAAAAAAATTAACACATCTTTTTTCCCTATTTCTGAAAAGAAAATCAAGGATTTCTTAATTTGTAAACAGAAAAAACAATCCTTTCTGTAAAGATACCAGTTTTGTAACCCAAACTACTTAAAAAATAGTTACAGAAGCATTTTTGTAAAAGTAGTTCAGATATCCTGGACTGATAAATGTAGTAGTAATATATATTTTTGTACTTTCTTTTTCCCAAATTCTTTCCTTAAGGTAAAAAAAAAAAAAAGAGTAATAATTATAATAACACTAAATAAATAAGTAAAAGAGAATAAAAATTAACTTGTGGGCTTTTTATTTAAAATTTAACCATGAAAAATTATTTCTGAAGCGAAAAATTTTATAGTTTAGAATGTACTAAATCTTTGAAAACATAATATTCATATACCAATGAAACTTTTAGACCTAAATATGCTCAGAAATTTGATATATTTGATATTCCCTTGTGTGCAGATATTTATTTTCCTTTAAACAAAGCTCTTTAATAAAATGTGGGAATGAAATGATACTTTCAATATTTATTCCGTTCGGTATTGAAAGTCAAAAGACTTGTTGTAAAATAAAAAGAAAAAATATATATGATTCTTCTGTTTGGATATTTATCTAAATTTAGAAAGCGATCTTTTAGAACATATTGATTCAGAGAATAATAACATTTTGATTTAAATTTAATGTTTAGTGATATATAGTGCACACACACACAGCCTGCATGGAAGGCAAAATGCTTTCTATCTAAAATGCACTAAAATTCTCTTAAATCGTAAGAGAAAGCATTGACGACACTTTCACAAAAATTTTATTAGGCGAAAACTTATTTTGAAAATGTTTAAGTTGAAATTAATGGCAAAATCATAAAATTCAGCTTGTGACGTAGGGAATAGGGAAAAATACTCTACGCAATGAGTGTCTTGTTTTGCAACATGAATGCAGTCAGCTTTCCAGGAATTGCTGCACTGTGAGTTTTAGGTTGTTGTAGGTGGAAAAATACAATTTGTTTATTGTGTAGTCAATACAGATTGCTGGTGTCAATTGATATCCGAAATTACGTCAGAAAAAATTTACGCAAAGAAAGCTCTCAAAATAACTTTGAGATGTTTTCCGCTTGTTTTTCAAGAAACTCCTCGGTATAGTAAATCTTGAATTCGTGTTATTCATTAACAATTTTTGAGTCAGAGAATGCCTCTTTAATTAAAAATAATAATAATTTTAAAAGAAAAAAAAATTGAGATCCCCGGTACTTTTTTTTTTTTTTAAAAAATAAACATGTTTTAGTTTAGTGTTAAAGAACAGAATTCCGATTGGAAACTTCTTCAAATTTTTACATACTTCAATATTGATATCAGTATGTGGTTTTATATTAGATATATAGACATTTATAAGACACACTGAAGTCCCAAAAGTCATATAATACGTTCTAATACCATGAGGGACCTCCTCTTGCATGGCGAAATGTATCAACTCAACGTTATATTGATTCAACAAGTCGTCAGAAGAACCATGAATAAATATTCAACCAACTGCCTCTAAGCCGTTCACAATTGCGAAAGTGTTGTAGGACAAGGATTTTCGTACGCACTGATCTTTCAATCCTATCTCATACATGTTCTATGGGATGCATGTCTGGCGATCTAGGTTGCTGGAATTGACCACAGAATGTTCTTCAAACCAATCGCGAATATGTTTGACCTGGTTACAAGGTGCATCGTCATCCCTGTGAGTTCTTGTTCAGGTAGATGAAGTTTATAAATGGCTGCAAATGGTCTGCAAGTAGCAGAACATGATCATTTCCAGTCATCGATTGTTTCAATTTTACCATAGGATTCAGTCCATGCCATGTAAAAACAGCTCACACCTTTACGGAACTACAGCCAGCTTAAACAGTGCCTTATTGACAACTTGAATACATGACCTCGTGGTGTACGTACCACACTCAAACCTTACCGTCAGCTTTCTACCAACTGGAATCGTGACTCATTTGACCAGAACTGTTTATCCAGTCATCTAGGGTTCATCCAATATGTTCCCGAGTTCAGAAGAGGTGCTGCAGCCGATGACTATTGTTACTGAAGGCACTCGATTTTCTGCTGCCATATTCCACCAACACGAAATTTGCTTGTGCTGTCCGCACGAACACGTCTGCCGTACGTCCACACTGATTGCAGCTGTTATTTGAAGCACTGCTACTTGTCTGGTAACACTTGACTACTCTACGCAGACATCGGTGATCTCGGTCATAAGTAGACACGGTCGGCCACTGCGCTGTCCTTGGGTAGCGAAAGGTAATATTTCAAATTATAATTATATTCTCAGCACACTCTTGATACCGTGGTGGGCCGCGGTAGCCTAGTGGTCAAGGTCGTGGACTAGCGGCCGGCGGTTTTTGTTCAGTCGCGGGTTCGATCCTTGGCCGCCAAAGACCCGCCGTGTAGCCGGGGTTGATGCACGTTAAATCTGTTCGGAGCCCAAAGTCCTCCCGTTGGCGTGGTGTGTATGTTAGGAGAGGAGAGTGCCAGCTCAGGTGTCGTCCTTGTCACTTGATCGTGGTTCAAAATTACGAGGTCCGTCGCCAATAGCCCTCGTGTTGCTTCTAGTGCGACGTTAATAAAAACTAAACTAAACTTGATACCGTGGTTTGAGGAATGTTGAATCCTCTAACAATTTGCGAAATTGAATGATCTCATTCGTTTAGCTCCTAGTAGCTTTGCGCGTTCAAAGTCTGATTCCAAAGAAAGTCATCACACTCACGCACGTAAGTTGAGCTTTTTCCGGGTGCCTAGGCAACTTGAGCGGCCTTCAAGCTCGTATCGGTGCTTTACTTATATGAAATTGGCTTTTGATGGATTTAGAACGCTCTGTAGAGAGGTAATAAGAGGAAGGGGAAAAAAATCCTAACAATGCACTGCGCTTTCATACATTTCTTACGCGATGCTACTGCTATCTGGATATTTGCATATTGCTATCCCCAGATTTTTGATACTTCCGCGTAAATGTACCTTAAAAATATATAAACACTCAATAAATATTCAATTTTTAATGAAAATTTATTTTTAACTTTAACAAATAAAGTAGGATATGAAATGCATGATGCACACACACACACACACACATATATATATATATATATATATCGAAACATGAATATAGTATATTTCATAAATCGTAATCTACAATCTAATGCGTATTGCATATAAAGATATACTATTACACCATAGTGCTTAAGAAAACTATTGATATATTTAAATGAAAATATTGTTTTTTGTGTTGCATGTAAAGATGTATTATTATAATATACTGCTTTAAAAATTAATGGAATTTAAAAAAAAAATAAGTGGTTCATTAAAAATGACGTTTTCAAAGATAATAAAAAATATTAGCAAAGTGTGCACTATGGTATTACTTAAGAAACTTTTTTTTTTGTAAATATTTCCTGTTCTGAAATCAGTAGGAAAAAGACAGCTTTAAATAGAATTACTCTTGAAAAATACTCTTGCATATTACTTGCACATATTTTCATAATTTTAACATGGTTTACAAATTATATTAGCTATTTTTTAAGTTTTTTTTAAAATTTTATAACCCATTGCTATAATTTGCCTCAAACCCAACCTTTCAAAAGTTGATTAATTGTGTATTTTCCAGTAACTATCTATTGCATCGATTATTTGCAGATATTTAGAGCTCAAATTGATTACCTTTGCTAGGTATATCAAATGTCTTTGTCCTTATTGTTTTAGGAATTTTCATTTGTTTCACAATTTTTTTCAAATTTTGTTGCGTTTTAAAATAATTTTTTTTTCTCTCTCTCTTTAACGATTTGAAGTTCCGACGATATTTCTTCGACGTAAATTATTTTTTAATTACATTTTTTATGGCATTTTTATATCTTTAAATCTAGATACTTATTAAGCGATCTATTTCTTACAATTTTTTTTTATTATTATTCAAAAATTTAAAACACTTCTCTAAAGGGGAAGCAAAGTTACTAGCAATTTGCATTTTCGCAATTGCATTGCATTTCCAAGATATAAATTAAATATCCGTCATTTTTTTAAATAAGATATATGTAGGATTGCTAAAAGAAAATGTTACTCTCTTTCCTGAAAAGCAAGACAGTATTTTAAAAAAAAAGTAAGTTGGTGACTTTTATTTTGAAAGAAAAAATCCGGATTCTAAATAAGATATAAAAAAAAAATGTTGAATTCTGAAGTAGCAGTTTCGCATGAGGGAAAGTTGCATTTCTGAAATTGTAGGTAGTAAATCCATCACAAAGTATTCAATTTAAAAGAAATGTAAATGGTTGACAGACGGAAAACAACCAGATTTTTTTAATTATAAATGCCACACGCGTTGTACATAAGCAATGATCAGATTGGAAAGCAATAATAATAATAAAAAAAAAAAGACCACGCTTGCATCAATGCTGATATATTTTTTAACAATTCCTTTTAAGGGGACTTAGTACCTTTGCACCTTCGAAAATTCGATTTTTTAAATTTGATTTTAAAAAATAGTACTGAATGTTAGGAGCATTTTAAAACAAACCGCGTCAAAATCCGACAATTATTACGCCCTGTACAACAAAAAATGTAAATGTCTAAAGTGGCTTGTTCTATGTAATGCAATGTAAACAAACTTCTTTTTCTCAGTTTGCTATTTTCACACTTTCCCACAGGATTAAAAAAAAATCTTTTGCATGCAGAGCTTTCAAATTTTACATGGGTGTTGTACATGTAAATCTTTATACTGTGAACCTCAATTTTATTAATAGGATGATTAGATTTTATTTTATAACAGGATACATGAAAAAAAGTTACTAAATACAAACTTGATAACTTTTTTAATTTTTCAATTTTTTTTTTAATGCAAGGTAAATTTAAAATTTGAGGTTTACAGAATAAGGTCATTATTTAGCTTTAATTTGGTATAAGAATTATGGTTCTACTGTACATCTATCAAAAGTTATCTTGTGGGTAACGTAAGGTAAGCTAATTTATTTTTCAAATTTTTGTACGCATATTTCATGTTGTATAAGAAAATATATTAATTTAATAGCAAAACTTGACCCAATATTTTAAACTATGCACTTTATTACACAAACTAGCAAAGTTTCTTACTGAAATGAGCAAAAATTGTTGTTTTATGAAGAATCGAAAAAAGTTTGTCAAAATGTTCTACTTTTGATTTCGTGAGGTACTAAGTCCCCTTAACACGTTGACTGCTACGGCAATTTTCAGGTTTCTGGTATAAAAAACCAATACTTAATTTAATCATATTATATTATTAAAAACTCTAAAATTATCAGTTCATTAATTAATAAATTTTACGTTCAAGTGAGCCAGCCTTGCTTTTCTTTTTTTTTTTCTCTTTCCAAAAGTTACCCTTTCATGTTTACACTGATATGCAACAAATTTAATCTAGCTGCGCGAAATAGCAAGTAAACAAACTACGAGATAACGTTTCAGCCAAGAACGCAAACAACGAGTTATCTCATAGTTAGCAATCAACGAGTTAAATTCACCAAATTTTTGAATATTGAAAACTTTCTCGAAAACTTTATCTTTTGGGAAGGACTATAAATTCTAAAACAGTATAAATGATAAGAATTTTGCGATTTCACGTCTCTTTACTTCTTCCAAATAATGTCCAGAAACTTAATCATAAAAGAACCTCTACCATATTTAAATTTTTAATTTTAAAAAAAAACGGACCTCATCGTATCAAATAATTTGATCTTCCTAATACATAAACAGGATATGTAACCATCGTATGATAAACCGTAGCGGTTCGCCACATGACACCCGGGAATAGCGCGCGCAAAATAAGGAAAAAAAATCGAAAGAAAAAAGAAAGACAAACTTGTTTTGACAATCCCTAAATTTTAATCCAATTGGCGCACGCCGACGCGTGACCATGTGACCATCGTACGATACGCCACTACCCCGTACGTCACTTTCGAAAAACATCCCCCCAGAAGATGAATCAAGCGGTCTACACGATGAAGCATGACGATTAAAAGAAACAGGTTGAAAAGGGGATTTTCTTTCCCCGCATTTCGCAACATCTTCACAAAAGAGCTGACACGTTTTGACTTTCGGTTTATTCCTGGTCGCGCGATGAACGGTAGCATCGCACGTAAGCACGCGGTTTGAATGTCACCCGGGTTGGGCAATCAACGAAATTCTTGGGTTTTTTTTTTCCAAAGTATTAATTTATTATTACCATTTTGTGCGCATTGTAGTTACCGATGAGAAAATGATGTAATGTGTAACCATATTACACGATTGTCCTGGGTCTTCCACAAAACTTAATTTTATCACAAAGAGAATAGCTTCGATTTATGATGAACATCCGACATCTTACGACTACAAAAATAAATGAATGAACGTAAGTGTTATAAATAAATAAAAAAAAAATAATTTAGAAAGGTCAGAAAGTTCCCTGAACCAACAAAAGAATACATAGGATATTATATTCCTACCGATTGGATTTGTGTACATAAGTTTTTATAATCCATTTGAATGAAAAATAGAATTGGAAAAATATTAATCCAAATTACGACCTATTAATTAGAACGGAATTCGATTACAAGTAAAGGAGACTCTGTATATAGGTGATTCTAGACTACTATATTGGTCGCGGTAGCCTAGTGGTCACTGTTGCGAAAGGAGTTGTTTTCGTTCACTTGTGCGTGCGAGCCTTGATGCTACCAATCGTTTAGCAGGGCCGATTCACGTTAAATCTAGTCGAGTTCCGAGACGTGATGTGGAAGTTTGGAATGGGATTGTTGGTTGATTTTTATTAACGTCGCGCCAGAAGCAACACGAGGCAGAATGCCCAAGGGGACCGAGCTTACTCAAAGGGTTCAGAGCTACAAACCGGCACCCCGGGAGATAAGGGCTATTGGTGAAGGATCTCGTAATTTTGAACATGGTCAAGTGACGAGGAGCGGGAGCCCTCCCTCTCCTAACTTCTATATCACGCCAATGGAAGGACTTAAAGCCTCGACAGATTTAACGTGCATCAGCCCGGCTACACGGCTGGTCTTCAGTGGCATCAAGGCTCGAACCTACGGCTCCACGACCATGACCACTAGGTTACCGCATCCAATTTGGAGGGGGAAGGCCAGGTCCTCGTCACTTGACCAAGGTTCAAAATTATAAGGTCCATCACCGATAGTCCTCGCGTTGCTTCTCAGAGCGACTTAACTGACAATCATACGAGTATCATATCAAACGTAAACATATTCTGAAAATAACATATTAACATCTTATTACTAATTCTAATATGTTTGCTCGTAAGAGCTCTAAAATATCAAAATTCATTAACTAACAAATCAAAAAATAATGAGTTATATGAATATTTTTGTTACTAATTATTCGTTATTTCCTGTTATTAAAAAATCGAACGAACGAATGTTCAATGGCAATGAGTGGAACACATTAGTGAGTTTCTCAATTAGAGTTAAGTTCCCATTCATGTCTCCCGAACCCCCTACCTTTTTTGACCTAGTCCTCCCAAGGAACAAAGGAAAATAAATAAAAATAAGTTAGAAATTGAATTTACCAAGAAAACAATCAAGAGTTAAATTTTATATATACCTCGCAATATGAAGAAACAATAAGCTAAATTAAAATATTTGTTTATCACTTTCAACATGTTAAAAAATATTTTTTTCCGATTGTTGCAATGGTAACAGTAGCCGAGTGGTTATTTTTCAGCTCACATCGATGATTTTTCAGTCGAGTAGTGGGTTCGAGTTCTGATTTAACTATGACGCATTTTTTAGAGGGCTGATGCATGTTAATTATGCCGAAGCTCAGAATCCTCCCATTGTGATGGTGTGGAAGTTTGGAGAATGGAGAGCTAACTCCGTATCACTCGGTCACTTGACCAAGACATAGAATAATGATGTCTGTCGTCATAGCCCTCATGTTGCTTCAAAATGCAACGTCAATAAATATTTAGCAAGTCAATTTGATTGATACAAAATGCCATCACGAAACGCAGTGTTTTGAGAGCGAGTGTGAATGAATAAGTGAACGAAATTTAAAAAAGATATTTAAGTTCAAGTAATCTCCCCGTTCAAATCTCTCTCCCTATCCCCATTACTTTGTTATCATAATTACAGATTACTTGAAGCCTCTCCTATCTGATTTGTTACTAAAATATCATTGATGTTACTGAAGTCACTGTCAGTATACTGTGTCCAAAAAAAAAAATCTTATTATACTGATATCCACTATAATCTATTATTCGAAAATATTTTTTTTCTATTTAGGACAAGTTTTTCAAAGGGAGAGTTTATTAAATTTGTCATTCATTTTATTGCAGTTCATTTTTTGCATTTTATTGCAAATTTGTCATTCATTAATTCGCAAAATGGCATCAGTGCCAAATCGCTGATGCTCTTATATTAATATATATAATCATGCACCGTCAGAAACTGATCTTATCAATTTTGATACTTACAAAAAATAACTATTCCATCTGTGACAGGATTCACAAAAGGGGGAATAGAACATACTAACTTTTTATTCGTTTATTTTTTTCTAATAAAATGTTAGTAGTGTTCGAATACAAATAAAACCGTTTTAGTCATCAGTCATCATCGCTATTTAAGTCATATTTGTTGTTTAAGGTCACTGCCATTGTTGAAGTCACCGTTTTAGTCATTGTCACGCTGTAAATCATCGTTAACTTGTATGTCGTCTCCCCTGAAAATAACAGAATAAAGGAACCGATGTATTGAAATGACAATTTAAAATATTTCCTTCTGTGAAAGATTCTACAAAACAAAAACAAAAAAATCTCTAATTTATATTTGCTAATAGTTATTTTGCAAGAGACTCCGCTTCATTTCTTACCACCTTCTGGCTTATGGTTGCTTTTTTAAATTTCACATGATTATTATTTAATAAATTACTGTCACTACCCAAATAATGATCTCTGTTGAAATCAGTGTTGCCTTTCACGTCACCTATTCCTTTGCCGTATTCTTTCGTGCGCTGCCTTGCACAGATGTCGCAAAAGTACGTGCCAATCTCTTTGTGTCTTAGCTAATTTCACTATTCGTGACGTAAGCTGTTGAGATCGGGTCGAACAATTATCAGCAAATAGTTTTTTCCGGCGGATGTTTTTTGCTCGAGATACACAGAACTTATTTCATTTCATCATTAATCGCGTTTCCTTTCTTTGTACTAATACAAACCTCAGTGCAAACCACGATACATCTATTTATAGAATACCGTATATGTATGTCCTTTTTAATTGCTTTATATTATGCAGAAAATAACAGTAATTACAATGCCTGGTTGTACTTAGTGTCGAATATCATTCTTCAAGACTATTTTTTTTCCCGTAAAATACTGAAGAATGCGATTGAAAATGTTGAACTCAAATTTTGTTAACGAATTAATAGCAGCGTATTTTAATACGCAGTAATCTTTCGCTTAAGGCAAAGGATTTCTCAAGAAATGCAGTTTAATTATCGGCTGATTGAAATCGGTCTTAAGACAGCGGCAACAATTCCTGTGCAACAATTTTTGATTAAATTCATTATTCGATCTAAAAAATATTTATTCCCTAACCCCTTGTAGGAAAAAAAAAATACTCACCGATTACATTTTTGAAAACATTAATATAACCATAGTTTTCCAACGTTTTGAGTCATACAATGCTACTCCGTTCCCATTTCCTATTCCCAACACAACGGCCGCGGTAGCCGAGTGGACATGGTCAAGAGTCCGTGGGCAACGTTGTTTCGCTCAAATCACAGGTTCGAGTCCAGATACTCAGTCAGGCAGTTCGTGTAGTAGGGCTCATGCGCATTAAATTTGTCGAGAGTCAATGTCTTCCTTTGGGATGTGATTGCTTATTAACGACTCATTGAGACACAACGCCACTGGAGGACTTTGAGTCACGATATATTTAATGTACATCAGCCACGACTACACGGTGGATCTTTAATGGCACCAAAGCTCGAAACCAAGACTCGACGAAATCTGCTAGCCGCGAGTTCATTACCATACCCATTAAGCCAACGGCCACCAAACTTTTTTGATCATCGACCCCCAAAACTTTTAAAATTCTCTTATCGACCCCCTCAATAAAATGATAACAAAAGAAAAAAAAACTTATCTATTTCTTAAATAAATTTAATCATTTAAGAAACAGTTAAGGTTTTTTTTTTCTCTTTTGAATTTAACAAAATCAAAGTTTTATGTAAATCAATGAGAAGGATGTGCTTCATGACTCTTGGCTAGATTAGCAATATTTGGTTCAAAATTTGTTAATTCCAGTCTTATTTCGCCTCGAGGAAATAAATATTCCATTTATTTCTCTTCTTCGTTAAAATAGAATAGAATTAACATGACTGAAGCCAGATTCAACCATACATGAGTTTGGGAATGCAATTAAAAATGGAAATGCCATATTACAAGTTTTGGATATTTTTGCGTACCATTTATATTCGTTTCATTTACTCACAGTTAAATTATTAAAAAGCATCTTTGCTTCAAGGTCAACCAATAATTCAATGAATTTTTCTTATAAATGACTGTAGATATTTTCAACTTGAGCAGAAAGTGGCTCAATAATCCATTCTGTGGGATATCCATATTTTTAATATCTCCAAAGCGTAATTTAAAATCATCGCTCAATTTTTGTAGATGATTTGTATGTATTTCTAATTCTAGGTTAGTTATATCCAATTGTCGTAAATTGCAAAAGTATTGAAAATCTTCATGTAACAATGAAGACTTAAATAAGTTTAATTTATCTTGAAAGCTTAAAATAATTGTTCATGCTTGACTTGATGTAATATCTTTTTCTTGGTGACGTGTTTGAATATCATTGAACTTAGCAAATACATCGGCCAAATGAGGAATATTGTTTTCATTTTTTTGCAATTCGTCACTTTAGGTTGGATTAATTTCAGCAAGAAATTCTGTAACTGCTTAAGCAATTCAACAAGTTTTTGTTAAACATGTACCTCTTGACAACTATCGTATTTCGGAGTGTAATAATAATTGGTTTGATACTTCTTCATTTTCCTCGCAAAGCTTATCAAACAGTCCTGATTTAAGAGGTTGTGCTCTAATTTAGGCCATCTTGTAACAAAACGGTACAAGTATAATTTCTCACTAGTCTGAGAATGAGAACCCATCACGAAACACGCATACTTTAAATGGTAAAAAAAGATAAATAATTATTTTAAAAAATATGCAGGAATGAGAAATTGAATAAGCTATAATCTATTATAAAAACTTTACTTACTATATTGTAATTACAAAAGGGATTCCAGACGAAAATTGTACATGCCGCGTTGCTATCCATATATTTGCGTTTCCATAGCATTGGAATTCATTCTTCGACCGCTAATCGACCCCCTAGATCGAAATGACCCCTAATTATACTACATAGATCCCCCAGGGGTCGATATAGACCACTTTGCCGACCTCTGCATTGGCCTAACACGGCCACTCACTTTGGGATGGTGTGCAAGTCATGAGAGTAGTGTACCGACTCAGATGTCATCCTCGTCACTTGACCGAGGTTCAAAATTGCGATATCCATCACCAATAGCCTACTTGTTGCTTCCAAATGAGAAGTTAACAAATAATCAACCAGGATTCATTTCTAATACGAATACTTCTTGAACTAGATAGTATGGTATGGTATGGTTTTTTTTTTTTCATCTAAAAATTTCATCTATAATTCCGGATTCGTATCCTTTTCTTTAATATGAGGCGTAGAAAGTTTTAGAGATCTTAAGATTACTAAATATGAAATAATATATTCATTACTTTTTATCCGAAATGGCAGGCAAAAAAAAATTTAAGTTTTTCTTTTAATTTTTAAAAAAAGTTTTGTTAATAAAAACTAATTAATCAGGGAATTGTATCCATGGCTATCATTATTATTTCGAAAACGTCTTTTTTTTTTTTATTTTTAACGAACATAAGCATTTTATTTTTTATTCATAATTTTTCGGTACATGATTCCAGACGTTTCTTAAAACTTCCTTAATTCAAAAACTTCCAAAAATAATTTAAAACATTTTTCGTGATGTATAACTAGGCTTTCAAACATAGAAAACAAAAGAAGGTCTTATGGTTAATTGGATAATTTTAGAAAATAATCGCTTTATAATGTTAGTTGGCAATTCATATTCTATTGCGTGATAATTCAATATTGTTCGCTTTAAATGCCTTTTTCATGGTTTTTTCCCCTAATTTCAATATATTCTAGAACATATTTTAAACATTATTGTACATATACATTCTGTGGTTCAATATACTGAAATACAAAGGTAATAAATTTAAAAACAAGAATCGTCTGCAGGTGAATTACAAAACATTTGCATTACATTTAATTTTTTTTCTTAATTGATTTTCTCAGCTTTTCGAATAATTTTTGACAATGGTATATTTCATTCTCATTGGTTTGCTCTCTTAAAGAAATGGAATAAAAACAAATTAGTATTCTTATTAACATATATCGCTTTATTTATCGAATTGATAGTTAATGATGCACCATAATGCAAGCTTTTTTTTTTTTTTAAAAAAAAAAAATTAGAGTTATGTATTAAATTTGATCGCAAATGAGGCTTTATCCTCAATGTTAAGTCCGAAGTTGTTTTAAATATATTTTTGTACACCTAAAATGAGAATCGCGTCGTTGTGAATATTTAATCAAAAAAATGTAATGAGAAAATAAAACTCTTAGGTAGAAATCAACCTATTCAATATTTAAAAATAGAGGAAGAGGGCAGCTATACGTGTTTGATAAAAAAAAAAAAATAAATAAATAAAAGAGGTATGGAATATTTTTCCTCTTTTTTTTTTTTACAAGTCTTCTTAACCGAAAATGATACCATGAATTATTTATCTGTCAAATCGTTTGCAACTGCACTTTATAATTTCGTGTTAGGAATCTCATTAGCATCGCGAATCGCTTGCAATTATTTTATATCTTATTCGCAAACGATAAATATGTTGAATTTCTCTGTTTGTTTATGAAGTAACAAATGATTTTAACATTTTTAAATATAACGATTATTATGCCAGTCGTTGTTTTTTTGTGTTCCGTTTATAACCTTTTATAACCTTATCTACAAAACATAATCTATTGTTTTGAAGAAGCAAAAAAAAAAAAAAAAAAACGACATTAAACATCAATATATTACCGGGAAATAAAAATTAATGTTAGATTTGTTAATCATCTATTTCTATTCTTTACGTTACCATAAAATACATATTCGAAGGAAATGCACTCATCGGAACACCTAATCTTTATTCAGACACGTATTTTCTGCACTTCCATCTGCAAAACGTGTCATCTTGTGATGTCACACAACGGTGATTCAGCTCCCAAGGTGATTTCGATAACTCATGGCAGGTGCGATAATTAGCGCTCTCATTCCGCGTTCGGTGTGTTATGATGCCTTTCGTAACAATCAACGATGTAAATAAAGATGTTGTTCCTTGATGAAATTTAAAAAAAAACACGCATTTAGAATGCTTACGTTAGAAACCAGCACACGGAAGGACGGATCAAAACAAAAAGAACTTATCATTTCGTACAGATGCATACCTAAAATATAGCTGAATATGTCATAGGTATTTAAAAGTGAATGAATAATAGAAAGTGATGTTGCATTATACATAATGCAGATTACTTTTAATCCTAGGAACTTCATAGATATTAAGGCTCCCGTCTACCCGCCATTTTGATTTCGTGGACGTAATGTTAATCCTATAGAATTTCGACTTTAATTCTCACATCTTTACTATTTGATCTATTTCACTACAATAAAGTGCATCTGAAAAAGCAAAAATTGATGAAGGCTTCAGTGGAATTATTTTTTCCCCTCCAATTCTTAAAAATATTTTTATCCCCATTTTAATGATTCGTTTGCGAGTCTTCTTGTGTCTTTAAAAAATATTTTAAAATATTTTTATCAATTGGAGAAAAAAAGTTATTCCGAGGAAGCCTTTATTATTTTTTGCTCTTTCAGATGCACTTTATTGTAGTGAAATAGATCAAATGGTAAAGATGTGAGAATTAAATTCGAAATTCCATAGTATTAACATTACGTTCACGAAATCAAAATGATGGGAAGACGGAAACATTAAAGCCTTCTCAGTGTGTTTTTCGTTATATATTATCTTTTATAAATTAGTGATATGGATCTATAATGGACGCCTAAAATTGCCTGTAAGCCCTCAAACTGCTTATGGGTTGAAACTGTACTGATTAAAAGGTTAAATAATTAAATTCAATAAAGGTCCTGATTAGGTTAAAATAGTTTCACTCATAGAAATTGCATTCTTGATTTCATGAAATTTATACGCGAAGATGAAATAATTTCATTGATATAGTTAGACTCAAATGTTGTCATTCTCGTGAGGTTCAAACCATTTCACTCATAGAAATTTTATTCATGATTCCATGTGATTAATTCATGAAGTTTAAATAATTTCATTCATATGAGGTTCAAATATTGACAATCTCGTGAGATTCAAATAATTTCCTCGTAAACATTTCATTCATTCATGATTTCACGAAATTCGTGAAGTTGAACATTTTCATTCGTGTGATAATCAAATGTTGTCATTCACGGGAGGTTCAAATCATTTGCCTCATGGATGTTTCATTCAAGATTTCAGGAAACTAAAATAATTTCATTCACGTGAGGCTCGAGTCATTTTGCAGAAATATTACATAGAAATTAGATTAGTTAGAAAAATATTTTTCATTAGACTTGCCTTACAGGATACCGCTGATGGAGGGGCTTGTGATTTTCATCTGAAACTAGTTGCTAAAGATAATACTTAAGTTGGACATCACTGTCCAATCTTCTGCTCTAGAGGATAGTTACAAAAAGTTGGTCAGTTAATCAATAGAATAAATATTTATAATTTGCATTATAAGTAATATGCTGTATGAAATTCGATTTCGTTCGGCAGTTATGATTCAAATAACTTAATTATTCAATTTTGCAATCCAACCTTGGCAATAACAAAAATCTATATATATATATATATATATATAAGTAGCACCTAACTTTCTAGCAACAAAAAGTTCTACTCTCTCCAAATTAATCTTTGCTTCTGACTCTTGATCAAGAGATTGATTAGAATAGCAGAATAGTAGCTATTCTCGTTACTAAGAGATCAGCAAAGAAATTACTGACCAAATGGTTCTAATATTTTCTTTCTGGAAGTATCAGTCACATAATTATTATTAAATGTCTTCCAGCTTCAAAAAATGATTTTGACTTAAAGAACTTTTTACAATTTATCTTCAAATACTTAGTTACTTTTATCAAACCTTTTAATGTACTTTTAGAGCATTCATACCATAATTTGTTAGCATATTTTGATTTGTCATCACGCATGCGTATGGAAGAGTATGTGTACCATAATTTGTTAGTACTAGCTATGAACTGTTTTAATTTGTGTGTGACTTGGGAAAAAAAAGGAGGAAAAAAAACCGAACTAAACGACTTATAAATTTGAAATATGTAGCTTTATCAGTTCAATATAAAAACGGTTCAATTTTTTAATCAAAAATTAAATTTTTTCTTTTATGCACATGAATTTTTTGGTAATATTTTTCTGACTTTCTGCATACCTACACGAAAAATTGTTTTTGAACAGCGTATACAGACTCTTCTTTTCTTTCTAGAGGTCTCATATCTATACCAACAATATATGAAATGTTTAAATAGATTTAGTTTATTCCCCAAATCCAAATCTGCTTATAGAGGATTTTGTTTGAAACGAGCAAAAGCCTGTTTCAAATTAAAAAGTCGAACTTCTAAATTATTACAAAGGAACAATATTAGCAGGGTAGTGCGATAAAAGAATAGTGATTTCTTTTTCTCACAGTAATTCCACAATGTACTTTTGAAAAGGTTCTAATGGAAAATTTTTTAATATAAATATTCGGGCTTTACTTTATGCTTGATGGTCCGGTATTGATAATATAAATTGTGTATTATATTAGAGTCATTTATTGTGTCACTCAAAAAAGAAAACACTTTATAGTTTTACTCGTAAAATCCAGATTTAATTTTTGTTTGATTTTCTTATGCCATCTTTTTTTAAAAATTTTTTTTTTTGAAGTCTACAAAGTTACTGAAGTATGACAATTGAAACACGTAAAGCCATGGTTCTCAGTCCGTAATCCACGAAACAATAGTGCTAATTTCAAATTGTGACGTCTCGACTTTGCTACAATTCTAGAGTTCTCAACTACAGATTAAGTAAAAATTCTTCTTATCTCATTAACTTCAAAAGTATGTCCACGTTAGGAACGATTATACTGGATCCGATTTCAATCTCAGCAATCCGGCAACTGAATAATTTATCGGTACCAATGTCAGGTGAACAAGACTTTATCTAAATCATATTCCTCGAAACATAAGAATTCGTTCAATCTCGCTCTGTCGGTATTTTCCGATCTTTCTCATCTCCCCTATTCACTTCAATTTATAAGCAATATTGGTTTATATAAGTCTCGGTTCATTCGAATGTTGAGTTCCTCAAATAAATAACGTCATTACCCCCCCCCCCCAAGGTTTGTTAAAGGGAAATATGCGAGATAACCCATTACAAAGAATTCCACGAAAAAATCAAATGTATAATTAAAAACATTTGCTAAAGAGAAAAAAAATCAATGTAATATAAAATAATTTTTGTATGGGATTGCAACCAACAAACGTGAATGACATATTTAGTTATGTATGTAGTAACATAAGCTTGATTCACATCTTATTGTTATAAGAAATTATGTAACAAACTAGATAGAGAAGCATTGCGATTTTAATTGGTTTTCAAATAAATATTTTTGCAACAATCAATATGGATATTTTAAACTTTTGTAAAAGTAACACTTTGAAGCAAAGGTGGCCAACTTGGTGTCCACAATACGCTTGCGACACGATTCTAATTTCTCCCTTTTCAACAGCGGTGTTATTTTTACTAGCAATGAATGTCCTTGTTTTCATTGCCCTCTTGATTTCAAAAAGATTGTCCATTCCTATTTTAAAACTTGTGTTGTATATAATGTGCGCCAAAAAGTGTGCTGTTCTTTAACTTCTAAAAGAACTATTGTTATAGGGGACAAGGTATTTCCAAATATACTTCCTAACACCTATTAAATAATAAACATGTGGAACTTAGGCTTCCACCATTCCGGGGAATTGTGAGAAACATTCCATAACACCTGAGCATTGGTATCCTTCGTCAATTCATTGTCATCGTGTAAAAGTAAAATTTCTTGAACGTCATAAAAATGTTGTGACATACCACTCGCATTACTCAGCCTTTATCACTGGAGGATATCCTCTTTACCAACAATATATATTCCAAAGCTTCTTTTTCATTTTCATATCTCATCTCGATAGCGAATTCAGTGGTGTGTCCAAATGCCACTCTCAGATTGGTCGAAGGAAAGTCACGCGTCATAAGTGACGTACAACTTCTTTGTAAATCAATCTCACACATGTATTTATGTACACGCTTTACAGTTTCGAATGTAAAATTCTGGTAATGAATTTTAAATTGGCATTTTTTTTTTTTAGATTGTATTAAAAAAACATTCAATGTGCGGGAACTTATTTGTAAATCGACGTATAAGCTTGATTTTGTCCGAGAAACCAGTCATGGTCAGGGAAGTTGTTTGCTTTTGTCTAACACTGGCACTTGAGTTTATCTTTTGGGTTACTGGCGATGGATTGGGGTCAGTCTCGAAGAGAAGACCTTGTTTGGTTTTGGTTTTAATTGAATAAAACGCTTCTTTAGAGCTACAATATCTGCAAGAGAAAATGTGGGCTTCGCAAATTTTAATTTAACTGGGTGAAAAGTTAGACATAAAAGGTGGTACCCATGTGGTATCAACTAGTATTTTTTGAACAGATCACATCTAACGAATAATAATAGCTATAATTCAATTGGATTGAAATCGAACTTGTTGTTTGTAGAAACTCAGCCATTATCAATAAAGCAGGCATTTTTTTTCACACATGTATTTATTATCTTGTAAAAGATTAAGAGCATTGACGTGATATCAAATATTGTTATTAACACTTATAACAGGTTATTATACACTTATACCAAGATCAATGTTGCTTCAGGCGAGAAAAGAAAATGCACCAATTCTATGTAATGAATTTTTGATGAATACTAAAATAAAATTTTAAACTCATATATGTTGTCTTTTTAGATGTAGTTGAGACCATATTATTCATAAGGCTTATTTAGCTAAATCTAGAACCTCTGAAGACTTTTGCTTAATGTTACCAAACTTTTTTAAATAGTTTGTAAAATGTTGATGTGTGTATGTTGCAGAGCGATATATCAGGTAACCTTGGAATCGCCATGGTATTATTAAGACTAGGAGTAAAAACTATCCAGAACACTTTTCAAGATAATTGATCGTCTTAGCTTTATTTTTATAATCGTCGCACTAAAACTATGCATCACGGGAGCTAATTGTGAAGGAAATCGTGATTCTCAACCACGAAAAAACAACCCCTAAGTTGGTACTTAAACTCTCCAAATTTCTAACATCTCGTGAAAACTTGGTGCGTAACTGAAGACATTAACCAGCAGCTGTCAGAATCATTCCCCACGATAATCTTTAGTGAATTCGAACTCTCACAAACCCTCGACCACGAAGCTCGTGACACAGCTACCAGTCAATCATAGCTCCATGTGTATTATGGAAAGGACATTACCCGTTGACTTAGACTGCTGAAAGAATGATGAGCGAAATGAAAAACTAACTCAGCTCCAAAAAAAAAAAAAAGTTTCCCAGATTTAAATTACAAGCTTAAAATAATCATCAACAATTTATCAAGACATTCTTTTGACATCTTACGCTCGTTTCTTTTCCATACAAACCGAACAAATAATCAGTTTTTTAAAAATGTTAAAATTTTTATGACAGCAATTCTTAAACTAATGTATGATATTGAATTTTTAACATTAATAGTATATTTTAATACACAATTTTGAAGAATACAACCTTAAAATGAAAAAAGAAATATTTATTAAGACTATCATCAATTTTTTTTTTTACCATTCGATTAAAATAGAAGTAAAAAATAAAACAACGGATCCTGATTTTTAACTTAAAAAACTAAAAAGCAAGATCCATACAACATAGATCTAAGATCTGTGTCCATTGCATAGCTTTCCATTACATAATTAAGTATATTACATAATTATACACTTTCTCCTTATGCGATTTACGACCATTCACACAAAAAAAAATCCGAAAAACCAGTCAATATTTATGTTTGCAGTGCTTCATTAGAAAAGTATATGTATAGTTTTCATATTATATGCTGCATATAATTAAATACAGTGGAGAAGGCAGAAAACATCGAAGAAGAGCACAAAATTGACGGGAGAGGAAGGGAATACAGTAACTTGTCTCTTAAAAAAAGTTCATTACACTTAACTGTGTTTATTTTGTTTATTATTCATGCCTATTTAGTCCTTAATCTAAAAATAAATTAACTCAGGAGAATCAAATTCAAATTGAGAACTAAAAACTTATTGTACGATAAGTAATTCAGTCTTGTGATTGGACACAATACAGGACCGAGCCGCCTACCCCCCCCCCCGAACCCCTGGATTCGCAAATGCGTACATAGATTTAAATTTTGTATTTGTAAATCGATGAGACAGAGTGAATAATACACTTGTGTACATAATACACTTGTGCATACAGTGTAAGTTTGAAGTGACCAAGCATCCCAATTCTTATTGCAGACTATTCCTTTGTCCTCAAGTACAGACTTGGGACGCCGAAATGCTCCGTTTTCGGAAAGAAAGTAACACTCTGTAACATTTTTTTTTTAAAATAAAGCTTTAATGCGTAATAAGTTTTTCTCTTTTGATTAAGTTGTGGATGAGCGAAAAAAATACATTTTCAAGTCGCTGTTCTCGAAGCTATGTTAATTTCCAACGTAAATTTGAAGGAATCTTGAAGCTATGTTAATTTCCAAAGTAAATTTGGAGGAATCCTATTAAAAGAATTTTATTTTTATTTGAAATCAACACCAAATATACGCAAGCAAATTTGTTCTTCAGAAAAATATAAGAATTCGTAAATTATTTATCTCTATGTATTCATTTCCATTCTTATCAACAATAAACAAAAACTATGAAGAAATTCGTGTTTTCTTGACGTATATTGTCTAAAAATTAGTAGATATCCCGTTTTGAGAAAAAAATAATAAATATTCACTTATGTACTCGTATACTATACAACTTTATACCATATGCATGTATGAGTACACTACATTATAAGTATTATACTTTTTTTGAGCAGTTGTATAATATAACACAATTTATTGCTCACATTAACAATGGAGAGAGAATCACCTATCTCATCCCTTTCCTCATAATTATCTCGCTTTTTATGCGTCAACATCAGTGGCGTATCGATGGAAGAATATGGGGGTTGTAATCAACACCCATAAGGGTTGCTGTACACTGAAATTTTAAAACTGAAGCTTTTTTATACCGATTGTTTTAATTTTCTTAGAAAAAATTAATATTCGAAATATCCCGTATTACGGTTAAACATTCTTTTCTCCTTGAAAATAAACAATGAAATTTGAAATTAATTTTTTTTTTTTGAAGTCGGAGAACTCGTTCCCTCTTGAAAAATTTCTCTCTACGCCCCTGGTAAACATAAATATAAACAAGTAATATATAAAAAAAATTTATGTCAATTCCTACTTAAGTCAACAAAGAAAATTTTTATTTTAGTTACTTTTTATTAAATAATTATAATTAATATAAATATGTATATACATATGACAGAATCACAATATTAAGTAGCAAACGAATTTCCTTGCAATTTTCCATTTTCCTTTCTATATATGGTGTTGGACTACTATTTTTGTTTATTACTATTTATTCTCTTTCTTTTTTTTCTTCTTTCGTTTCTAATTTATGAAGCTGATGGTGATCTATAATTTCTCATTCTATCTATCTCTCGTAATGCTTCATTATTGCAAGGAACCTTTCCAGTGAATTTCGAGCAGTCCAGTCCTTCAATTAATAGTCCATCTAATGATTTCACACTACTCAAGGCGACATATGCTTGACTTGTTGCGAAGAGTTTTCGTCCTAGAAATATTACTGCATAATCTACAGTGCTATCTTGTATCTTATGTACTGTTGAACGCCCATGATAGTATTAATGGTAGCATTCTTCGTTCAGCAGTACCGTAGCTGCATTTGGCGGGAAATTGCACTGATATTGGCTCGATTCTTTTTTTCTTATATAAAACTAAAATTAATTAATTAAATTAATGAATTAATATTTGAAAAACTGTAATAACATGAAGCGTCATCCACTACAAGTTTTAAAAAATGTATTTGAACTTAAGTGGATGAATAAAAAGTATTTTATTAACGATTGAAAATTTGAACAAGATATATAAATATATATAGGGAGAGTATAAACTAATAGTAGGAATTGGAAAAAACATAATTTTATAGCCTAAGTTATAGTAAGTTTTTGAGAGTAAGCTTAGAAAATGTTCCAACACCTCATGTTTACGTGTATTTTAATATCAAACTCTGGCAAACCGCAAGTTTAACTCGTGTCACCCTTGGGCACGAGTAAATTTGCCAGTTTCTGAGCGTCTTTTGTTTGTGAGCTTTTAACTCAGTATTATGAAGCATTGTCTACAAGGTTTATTTTAGCTCGAAAGTGCCACCTGAAGAAAAAGTCCCGAGTCTGAAGCAATTTTATTTAGGTCAAGATTCTTTACAGTTAGAGGTCAACGTGAGTTTTTAATGAGTAGTAAAATATTTGGAAAAGGTACCTGAAGACTCAAATGGCCTTAAAAGAGAAGAAAAAACAATGATATCTTTATTTTTATTTCCACTCTTTACGTAAAGTTGTGGAAAACACTTTCATATAACTTACTTTTTTGAACCACTTTAATCAAAATTTTTACAGAGAACTTTTGGCAGCTTAGAAATGTTTGAGGCTAAGAACTTAATAACCTTGACATGTGCCCACGTTAGAGAAATTAATCGAAAAAGGAAAAAAAAATAATAAAATCTACACAGAGAGAGAAATATCAAAAGGGAAAATAAAATGTGTAAGAAAGAAAACATATTGCTTTTAGCAAGACTGCGATAAATAACTTTAAAAGGTTTATTTTGAGCATTCTGAAACCATATTATTTCCGTAATGAATTTCTTAAATCAATAAAATGTCACGTTGGAAAAAAAACGAGTGAATAAGTCACGTTACCATTAAATTCTTTAATGCAGTGTAGCATGACTTTTTTCCCCCTCTCTGAATGAATACTGATTAATTTTGAATGTTTTAAAATTATTGTACAATCATACTTGATAAGGAATTTTGTAGAATATTTCGCAATGGAATTCCTTTCATAAAAAGTTTTTTTCAGCATCACTACTTTATTGCTTATATAAGAGATGAAATAGAAATAAAAATTGGTGAAAATGCATTTTTTTTTTAAGTAATTAAAATAAAGGCATCGCGCGATTTTTTTTATGAAATCAGAGAAAATTTTCGCAGTTATTTCTTACTTTTGAAACTTTTAGTTGAAATTTTGTTCAAGCTCTTCATTAATTAAGACTTGAAAATTAATAAATTCCGATGTACAAAACACACAATACTTAAAAAATACAGATTTTTTTTCTTGCATTGAATGAAACAAACTTTAAATTTTACACATTTCTGACATATTTTCAAAATTATTACAGAAAATATCATTACCGTGTTGTACACTTGATCCTAGAACGCTTAAAAAGATATACTTCTTCTCACTTTTCACATTAAATTTAAAATTAAATACTCTCTATCGCTTGTATTTTATCAAATGGGGATGGAAGATAAAGTCGAATCACAAAAACTCACACTTCGAGAATGACCTTGTTTATTTGCATTTTTTTCATCAAAATTTTCGGTCAATTCTACCAGACGACATAATTAATTAAATGAATCTCTGTAGTCATTGACGTAAGTACGGTGAGAGTTTCCAGGAGGTCTGGACCATTTTCCTCCCAAATAGTCAAACCTTTTTTTTCCCCGACCTTTTACAGAAAAATTAAAAAAAAAAAAAAAAAAAAACTTTGACCTTAAAACACTTCTCCCTTTACATTTCGCAAAACAGTTTAATTCTCACGACGAGTTCCTGATGCTACAGTTTGTAAAAACTCTCTGCAATTGGTCCCTACTCTACTTTTTTTTAGAAAGCTATAAGTGTTTATTGCATCTCATGAAAAATATCTTTTCAAGTTATTTACGCATTAATTTCTCCATAGATTCTCGGTAATACCACAAAGTTTTTAAATCTATATTTTGTGCAATTTTTGCTACTTATTATAATAATGTTCAATATAATATGTCACGAAATTCGCAAGTGCTGATGGTGACGGGGTACGACGTTCGTCTACGGATCGAGAGTTCCTGGCTTCGAAACTCAGAGCCGCAGACGCTGAAAGTTCAGGCAGCAGTTTTGTTTAATTGTTCTTGGTTTTTTATTATGCTTTCTAAAACCTTTCAGAATATTCTTTACGTTTCCAGAATAGTGTTCTGGATTATTCCACTCTCAAGGAATGTATTCATAGTCTGAGAGAGTTCTCAGCCAAGTGTAGTTGCTCTCAATTTGGTAATAAACCACGTTATTCGAATATCCATTACGTAGCTGATTGCATTGAACTAGCTTCATGCAATCATAAAAATTCTACGAGATATCATCATCAACGACGTTGATGGAAATTAAAGAATTAATTTAATTTTACATGTATATACGGTACATTTGAATATAATCAACTAATAAACACTCTATAAAATAATAGAATAATATATTATTAATTGAATATGGGTAATTATTCATAATTAGTTAACAGTAATTTCAGGTATCATTACCACCCACGGGACAATTTCTAGCAAGTAAAAGTGGCGTGCATTTAAATATAATCAACTAATAAACACTGTAAAATAATAATTTAATATCTTATTAATTGAATATAGGTGAATATGCATAATTAGTGGGTTTGCTGAAAAGTCAGGAATCATTTCCAGCTACGAGCCAATATCTAACAAGTCATGCTGGGTACACTTTATGTAACTAAATTTTTCTTTTCTAAACTTACTTGCATAATAGATGTACTGCTCCTTGTATCGTAGTGCGTATGTTATTCACTGAGATGTTATAAAACTATGATTCAATGATAGTATTATAACATATAAAGCAGATCCTTTTACCATAATGTCTCAGCAAAAATACTCTACTTCTCTTAGAAACAACGATGTTCGTCAGCAATTTTACGTTTTGTTGTACCACCACCTGGTTTTCTAAAGACATTCTGAATTACAGGGGCTAAAATATCATAAAGGAGTAACAAATCACAAAATAATTTATCAAAAACTACCAAACAGTATCTTTCCTTGAATATCAACTTACCAAGCAAAAAAACAACTGCACACATCAATAAGCTTAATGTAAATAAAGTATTTTTTGCTGTACTCATAAAATGGAATATTTAACGTTAGACGCGCCAAGCAATGCTTTATAAGATTGATGAAGTACTAGGTATTATTTTACTAACGCGGCTGTTTAAATATTCGCAGTCAATTGCGAAGGAAATTTAGCATCTATTCAACATGACTAGTAATAGTTGATTGGGAAAATGTTAAAAGTCGTCATCAGCAATTATGCATAATTAGAAACTTTAAAAATTAAGCTTAGGTATTTTTCTAGTAAAATTTTTGTTACTTCCTGTTACTCGACTAGTCCGCAAAAAATATTTAGTTTTGGCCGCACATATGCCACGAATTCGACATGTTTGCTGTACGGGACTTCACACTATGAATTCACAACTTCGCCTTTCGAATTCGAGTATTTCCAAGTCGCATGCTCTCTGAAGAAATATTAAAGTTGGAATTAACTTCAAAACAGAATTATCTAAATGTTGTTAGCAACAGAACTCTCAATCCGGAACATCGTTCAAGTGACGAAATATATAATTGAGATCCTTTCTGTTGTAGGGTGGACCTGTCGTAGAGAATAATCTTTACTCATTTAAGTACTATTTATATAAATGATTGAAGTATGAATTTACTACTCACTTAAGTATTACAATTTAACTATTTACAATCTTTTCAAAATGTTTTATATTTAAAAAAAAAGAGCTTCACTATTAAGTTTATTCATTGATTTAGCTTTTTTGTTGTTAAAAGTTTTTTACTTGAATATATTCTATATTTAGACTATATTTAATATTTAGTTCAACAGATTAAGAAAAAAAGTGAATTACAGCACCTAATTTTATACATCATCTGGATAACAGACAGTACAGTCCTCCATTCCACTCTTTGTACTGTGCAGAATAATGGTCTGGGTCTGCACTTAATTTTACGGATTTATCAGATGTTAAACACATTATTGTACCATTAGCCAAAGGTTTTCATTATGGGCATTTTGCTGGGAGCCTATTGGATAAGACTGGTCTTAACCAAACATGGGCTCACTTCCAGACCTGTAGCTTTCTAGGGGTTTCTAGCTATTAACATCACACTGAGAAGCAGAACGGCTACTGGTGACAAACCTCGTAATTTTGAACCTCAGTCTAGGCACGAGGATGACACTTAAGCTGTCCCCTCCCTCTCTAAACTTCAAAACGACGCTGACCGGAGGACTTGGCTCCAAGACAGATTTAATCTCCATCAGTCCTGCTACACAATGGGTCTTTAGTGTTAGCAGGACTCAAATTCACAACTCGACGGAAACAACGTCGGCCGCGAGTTCATGATCATAACACTAGGCTACCGCTGTCACTATTGGTTTCTATACCGTATTGTCTTATGTACGACGTATCTTTTATGTTGAATTGGGTTTTTTCCAACTTCTATTCGCATTTAATAAAGCTAGTCTACCCCTCTCGCCCTTAAGCAGGATTTACTTGAGGGACTAATGTACTCCTCTTAGTTACATCTCGAAAGGCTTTCAGCCTTGGTATTGGGAGACGCACTCGCATGCCTGATGTACCTTCATTTCGGATGCGGTAGCCTGGAAAGATGGGAGATCAGTTGAGTTTAAGGTGTGTTCTTCAGTTTCTAGTAGCTGCTACACATTTAACTTAAACTACGCCGAGTTAGGATTTAGATATAGTCTTTGGATTTTGCAATACTTTTAGTTGTAATTTGTATTCCCCCTGCTCATTTCTGCTAGAATGGTTTGATTCCTCAAGTAGATGCTTACTTATGTTACAACTCTCAAACTGAGAAGGGGTAAAATGGTTTATTTAAATAAGAAATTAAGAGTTATTGAGCTTTCAATCTGGATTTAATTATTGGAATCCTAGTCACTTCCAGTTTAACCTGGAAACTGTTGAACTCAACACAGTTAATTTACTGCAGCAGTAAATTGGAATTCTTCCTTACCTTCGAAAACGTTCCAGTTATCCTTCTTAATAGAAATATCACATAACATGCAAATTTATTTTAGCTATACATAATTCTTAACTTATTCCAATCTTCAAATTTCTAATGTGTCCAATTATAAAAAAAAGAGTCTAATATTTAAAATTACCGTTACGCTTCGCAAATAGGGAAACGGAAATGAAATGTTAGTCGAAGCATAAAAATAGAAGTTACATATCATCACTGAAACAAGTATCGAGATTCTGCTCAATTTGGAATTGTATTTTTCCCCCATTGTAACCACACGGAGAACAATACTTGAAACTTTGACATTTTCAATCACATGTCAATGCCCTCTCATTTCATATGCATATGCTCCAATCGCTTAATTATTCATACGTCTGTTGTATTGTGACGAAAAATATAGCAACAGAGGGGCTCTTTATCGGCTTTTCTAGATGCTAGAAATGTGAATAGCAGATGTTGAAAAAAAAAACACCAATATTCACAGGCATATACATATAGCGTATTTTATATGTGCAAGCAATAATCAGAGTTAATACAAAAGTAAACTAAAATACAGTAAAAATTTATTTTCTTTAACTTAGGAAAACAGGTGTATCATTACGAATTAATTCCGTTCTTTCAATGTGTCACCGAAATTGTTGACTGTTATGGAATCACTTCGCTGCCATGAAGATGACAGCCAGTGGCATAGCGACAGGAGAGGGGGTATTGGAGAGTTGTAACCCCCCCCCCTCCCCTATAAGGATTGCTGTATAATGAAATTTTAAAAATGAAACTTTTTTATGCTGAATTTTTTTAAAAAAATAATTTCAGAAAAAATTAGTCTTCGTAATCTCGCATTCCACATAAATATATTTTTTTCACCTTGAAAATTAACAGTGAAATTTGAAATTAATTTTGAAATATGAGCCCTCCTCTTTTTAGCCCCCCCCCCCATCTCTCATGAAAATTTTTTCGCTCAGTCCCTGATTGCTGCTATAAAGATTCCAGGGTTTTCTTATCACATTTTAAAGATGCTGCGACTTCCCTTGCAAATTTTCTTCTCAGGGTCGATCAAAAGGCGGTGCGAACCATTTGAATGCATAAAATCCTGCGCCTTCAAGGTCGCGTGATTTAGTTCCTCTTAAATTTAAAAAAATATTATTATTTCATTATCCACTAATTATATACTTTCGTTTTGGCTATCATTTTTTTTTTTTTTTAATTTTACAACCTTTCATTTTTATTCTTCAAATAGAAATAATTTGTATATTATAATAACAACATTTTTCATCTCTCAGTAAATTTGTATTCGTATTCGATAACTTTATTATAATTAATTACCATAATTTAAGATTTCTGAAAAAAACCCGTCTAATAGAGATGAAGATGTAGGAAGGATTATAGTATGAGTGGGAAATGGAGGGAGGATTTTTCTTAGAGAAAGGTCACACATAAAAACACACTAATTTACCATCAATTAATTATTATTTTGTTGTGCTATGCTAACTATTACTATTATTTTGAAAGTGGACGCACTCACTACAATTTTGTTTTATTACTTTATTTGTTGAATTTTATTACTTTGTTTTTTTATTACTTTGTTATTTAAAACTGCTCCAGATCACGAGCAAATCATTTTTTTTTAAAATCATTAACCTACATGTTTTAAATTTGCTTTAATTTTAATATCATTAGCATTAATAAAATAAGTACAATTTTAATGGGTTAACATTTATCAAATATATTTAATTTTTTAAGAATCAATGTTTATCAAGTAAATACAGATTAACGTTGATAATACGAATCTATACTAACACATTTTTTTTTAAATTTGAGATGGATTAACTAATGGCGACAGAGTACATAGTTCTGAATTATTGCTAAACATCCAGGAAAGAATTTGTACTTGTATCTTAGTATCTGAATATCCTCATTGCTCCTATAAAACTGCCAAATACTGCTAAATTAAGCATTCAGAAGCTTTCGTTACTCTGATCAATAAGCAGTAGTCCTTCATTTTGCCGACAAAAGAAATTAAAATACAGAAATAAAAGTTGAAATAAAATTTTATCTTCCTTAAGGCTCCCGTCTACCCACCATTTTTATTTCGTCAGCTTAATGTTAATCCTATGGAATTCTGACTTTAATTCTCATATCTTTATTTTTTGTTCTATTTGAATACAATAAAGTGCATCTGAAAGAGCAAAAAATAATGAATGCTTCTGTGGAATTACTTTTTCCCTCCGATTTTTAAAAATATTTTTATTCTTATTTTAATAGTACGATTTTGAGTTTTCCGTTCTTTAAAGAATATTTTCAAATATTTTTAAGAATCGGAGGAAAAAGTAATTCCACAGAAGCATTCATTATTTTTTGCTCTTTCAGATGCACTTTATTGCATTCAAATAGATCGAATAGTAAAGATGTGAGAATTAAAGTCAAAACTCCATAAGATTAACATTAAGCTGACGAAATCAAAATGGCTGGTAGACGGGAGCCTTAAGGCTCCCGTCCACCCGCCATTTTGATTTCGTGGACATGGAATTACTACTTTAATTCTCACATCTTTACTATTTGAGCGCTATAAAGCGCATCTGGAAGAGGAAAAAAATAATAAATGCTTAGAAACAAATAATAATAAATACTTTTAAAAAAAATTTTAAAGACCGTAAAATTCGCAAACGAATTATTAAAATCGGGGTAAAAATGTTTTGAAAAATCGGAGGAAAAAAAGTAATTCATTAATTACTTTTTTGCGTTTTCAGATGCACTTTCTTGCATTCAAATAGATCAAATAGTAAAGATGTGAGAATTAGAGTCGAAATTCCATAGGATTATCATTGCTTCCGCGAAATCAAAATGGCGGGTAGACCAAGACATGAGAGTAATTACCATAACTGAACCTCCTTGCTTTTGCGATATATATCTTTTCAAATTACAGATAGATTTTTTTTGTGTGCTTAACAAAGATATTTCAATCGTTTCATAGAACTACAAAAGTAATTTTTTAGTTCTCTCTCTCTTAATAGAATCTGGATATGATTTTTGAGATATTTTTGCATTTAAGTACCATTTGAAAGAAAACTATCACATACAATATGGTTCCAAATTTCTTATGCTTCTATAAAGGGTACTTATGTATATAGTGAACCTAAAATATTTTTTTCTCTAAAATATTTTTTTTTTTTCATATACAGAAATTTTAAGTATATGGAAAAAAAGAAAAAAAAATTAATTTTCCAAAATTAAAAGTTCTGTAAATTTTCAATGTAAATATATGGTAATATCATTAAAACAGTTGGTTCACTGTATTTTGTGTATCCTTTTCTATATGAGGAGTAAAATATTTTGTATATTTATGAAATTATTTATTAAGGTGCTACCTAAACGCAAATATATCTGAAAAATCATGTCCATATTCAACTTAAAGGAAAAGAAACTTTTTGGCTGAAAAAAATACTTTCATAGTTCAATTAAAGTATGATTGTGAAGCACACAAAAATTACGAATAATTTTTAAAACATAAATATCACGAAAAGAATCAGTCTTAAATTCGGTATTTAATTCCTCCCCACCCCCTCCCGTCCTGGTACCCTTGAAGACTTTGATGAGAATGTTTACCTCTTATTTAGCTCAGTGCACTCCACAATTACTTTGAACTTTAATAAATATAGCCTTTGTTAAAATATTTTTACATGAAAATAAAAAAATAAAATAAAAAACATGAAATTAACGTCGGCACATCACATTTAAAGTCTAATTTTCTGCGGTAGCCTAATTGTCATAGTTGCGAGCACACGACTGAACGTTGTTTCTGTTGAGTCGCGAGTTCAAGTCCTGATTCCACTAAAGCTGAGTTAATACACGTTAAATTTTTGAGGCTCTAAATCAATGTGATGTGAAAGTTTGGAGAAGAAGTGCCAGCACAAGTGTCGCTCTCTCACATGACGGAGGTTCAAAATTGCAAGGTCCGTCGCCATTAGCCCTCGTGTTGCTTCTCAGTGAGACGTTAATAAATAATCAATCAAAAAAAAAAAAAAAAATTATGATATCTAAATGGCTATTTTAAATTTACAGCTCAGATTATTCCGCTGATTTAAACGAAACAATTTTTTCTTATTCCTTCTCTTAGTTCTTATTAATGGAACCGAACTAGATTTTTGCTCCAGATTCAACTAATTTACTAAACACCGTTTGCTGCATCTATTGTATTCACGCATAACTTCAACAAGTAACGTTCTTTTTCGTGATGTTGTCACGGTTTTCCTGTATATAAATCGCCTACTTCCGCCAAATGTATCAACCAGATCGATCGCCGAATTAATTCATTTGCAGATGGCTTGTGAACGTTAATCTGCCGTTCCTCTCGTGCATCGGAACCGTATCCCCTGCAATGAACTGACGGAAGTGCGACCCTCTCACACCGGTTGACGGTCATCAAGCGTAAAGTAAAGGGGGCTTTTAGCAGCAGCGGTGATAAATTCAAAATAAATCACTCTTAAGGCTCAACCGCCATCTTGAATTTTTGGACGTGATATTAATGCTACAAAATTTTAACATGGAACAAATTACAGTACTCTCTAGGTAATTCGGCAGTTATTGGAACAGAACAACGCCGGATTACAGGAAATTCAATCAAAATGACGCATTTAAATAATGTATTACTGCATAAATTTAAAAAAGCTCTCGTAAATAAAGTTTCAAATATTTGAAGCTAACTGAAATTACAAAAAATGTATTATTTTGTAATGATAGTCTATATAATACGATTGAAGGAGAAGGCATAACATACTATGTGAACGGTTCGCCTACTTATGCAAAAACGTCTTTTTACTGGTAAGGCTGGAAAGGTGAAGGCAGTACTAAAGAGGCAGTACTCTATAGTACTACTAGAAGGTTTATAGAGGCAGTACTATATTACAACGGTTAAGGCTCCCGTTTACCGACCATTTTTATTGTGAACGCCATGTTAATGCTATGGAATTTCTATTTTTGCTCTCAAATCTTTACTGTATAATCTATTTGAATGCAATAAAGTGTACCTGAAAGAGCAAAAAATAAATAATGATGGGTTCTGCGGAATTACTTTTTTCCACCGATTCTTAAAAATATTTTTACCTCTCCTGTTTTAATGATTCGTTTGTGAGTTTTTCTGGTCTTTAAAAAATATTTTAAAATATTTTTAAAAATTGGGGGGGGGGGAGGAGAAAGTAATTTCGCAGAAGCCTTCATTATTTTTTGCCCTTCCAGATGCACTTTATCGCTTTCAAATAGATCAAATAGAATGTGAATTATATGATATGTGAATTATAGTCGAAATTCCATAGGATTAACATTGCTTTCGCGAAATCAAAATGACCGATAGATGGGAGCCTTAACTAAAAATCACGTAGAAAAACGTAGGTTCTTAAAATAATTGTGACACTGTTCTTTGAATGTGGTATCAGAAGATAGAAAAATCGACATTGAATACAAGGCCATTTTGAAATAAATACATTATATATATATTAGCATTGACTTAGCTTGTTATGTATTGAACATCATTATTTTCAATATCAAAATTTTTATTAAATTTAAAAAAAAAACCTCTTTGGTTAATAAGTGAAGCTTGTGAAACGATGAAATTTTCTTACCTATTATTTTATATATTCAACGAAATAAAATGATTCTTCACTGATACTTCTGGAGTAAAAGGATGCCATTCCGTTGATTGAAATGGGGGGGGGGGAATCAAGCAATATAGATATTTGAATTGTATAAAAGAATTAAAATCGAAATGAGAAAAAAAATTACTTAATTTTATGAATAAAATTTTTAAAGGATAAAACATGCACTTTAAAATATCCAAGTAAACTCAAAACAAATAATCTGAGTCAATTACACTAAGAAGCAACGGTCAGAGTGGCAGGAGTTTCTCTCTTTTGTTCACGTAATCCCTTTATATCAGAGAGGGTGTCCAGACATGTCTTTCAAGATAACCTTGACCTTACTTTCTCTTCCTCGCTTGGCTCTGTCCCAATCTGGACAAACGATTTCTCGTAAAATTATGCCCTCATTTTAAAAGTTTTGCTTTTGAAACATAATTTCTCTTTAAAAATATTTTGAAATATAATTTGTTGAATTGAAAAATTACACTTTTTTAAAAAAAATTGTTTTAATCGATTTACCTGTTTATTAACTTTATTTTCATTTAATGAGATAAAACGATAAGAAAATAGGAGAGGGTTTGATCAGATTGTAAACAGATTTGTATAATACACTCGTGAAAACTTCGTGCATAGAATTCGATTGTTGCTGTAATATCTATATGAATATATAAAGGTTGTATTCGAAATATTATTCGAATACAACCTTTTCCCCCTCTGCCACAACCTTTAAAAAATACGATCCAAGAGCAAAATGCTTTTCCAATTATTCCAATATTAACTTCAAACATTGATTTTACTATCATATAGAGAGCAATATATTTGAATGTGCTATTGATTTCTGTCGAAATCAGTCGTTTTTTCACGCATAAAATATGTTTCAAAGTTTTCGTCTCCTGTGCTTCAACGCCAAATGGTTTTTTAGCTTTCAGTGTTAAAGTGAAAATATGTGTATTGATAAGTACTTATAATCACAGTGTGATATAAAAGGTCATATGTCGTTTCACAAGCGTAAGCGTAATTCGTTTCTAGAAACGGTTCTCACATCTATACATTCGAACACCGAAACAATTTTTTCTATTTTAATTCATGAAAATAGAGTTTATCTCTTCAGGCCCCCGAGCCACGTTACTTTTACCTTGTCTTTATGGGCTTAATTAAAAAAAAAAAACATACAAATAAATAAAAACAAATTTTGATAATCGTTCAGTGTTGCGATTTGTAGTGGATAATTGCTGGTATAGGTGATTGTTTGTTGAAAGGAGAAGATGACAACTACTCGGAAGAGGAAAGTCTTCTTCCATTATGAGACACTGGAATTCTAATTATGGCGCTTTTTCTATTTGACTTCTATAAAGTTATATTCGATGTCCTTCGGAAATTGGAGGAGGATCGTGGGCGTTATTCATGACGAGAAGACCATTTTATTCAATAGTAATTCGATTAGGTTTCCTAATAGTGCTATTATTTGCTCGTCAGATTTTTGAGAGCTAAATTGAGGGCTGATTTAGAATAAATTATGAATGAAAAAAAAATCTGTGATATAAGTGAGCGAACGACGCTTATGTCTTGCCGACGTTTATGACGTTGTGCAAAGCAAAACTGAGTTTTTCCAATTGGACTGTTCCTGAAAGGAGACACATTTCGCGAAGATATGTCCGAAAATCTTCATAAATTGATTTGTTGATGTGCAAGATCGTTCGGGCACTGAAGTATGATTGTACATGTAATAACTACACGAACTTACAATATTAGAGCATTCTAAAATCTGAAAAATACTTTGATCGTTTTATTCTTTGACATTAAACGAAGTTAGTTGTAAGTTCTTTTCTGTGTTGAAGGTACATATGGAGTACTGAGCCCTGCTGGGCTTTTATCTCCAGTCAATGCAGGAATTTGCTTTCAAACAGTACTTTCATTCCGAGCGTCCCTTGCAGTAGATTGAGATTTTAATAATTTAAAACATTAAAACAGTTTAGGAATTAAAATTCAACATTGCAGGCTTAAAATAAAAAGAAACAGTTTCTTAAAGTATTTTTCAGGACAACCTAATTTATATCAGAGAGTTAAAAAAAATTAAGTAGATGGGAAAATTGCGAATATTCATTGGCTGATGGGCGTTCCCAATCTTTTGAGGTTGAACTTAGAAAATTTCGAGGAAAATTTAGACTTAATTTAGATTTTAAATCAGAGTTATCTGAGAAAAAAATTAGTCGGGGGTATTCACTTATCCCTTGCATAAAAAAGCTCAGTTTGTCTAACTTATCATCAGCGCTTCTAATCTTTTTGTTAGTTACCAGGATATCGGTATACAGACCTTGGATTTCTGTTATTGTGTCGAAGATGTTAAATTCATCCTGATTTGAGTCTTTTGTAGTCTTATTTTTTTTTTTAAAAGTTGACTTTTATGTTTACCGGTTGCACTCTCTCGTTATCTGATATGCAGGGGGTTGGAAGTGTTGACCTTGGGACCAAATGTTGTGTTTCCAGTTCCTTCATGCTTTGTGCGGACCCACAATGATGTCGTTTGAATAATGCAACATGTACAAATATTATTTCAAGATAAAAGTATCTCATTAAATTAGACTAAACTGTGTAGTTATAGACCTCCTGAAAGATATATACATATATAACCGTTTTTATATGATTTTATAATACGAGTATTTAGAGGGGTATAAGATTTTTAGTTCTTTCGTATTCAGTGTTAACCAGGAGAAGGTTGATATAATTTATTGAGCGTGTGGGTAGACTCAAAGAACATGTTAATATTCTTGTCTGTCCCAAGCCATATAAAACTATCTTAATTACTAATACATCCATTTAATTTTTATATTTCTTGGTCATAATTTTCGTGGCCTATTTTTGTTCCATTACACAATATATAAAAGTAGTTTGCATTTTTATATAATCTCTGGTTTATGTTTCAATTTTGTACTACATACATATCAAGAAGTTTTGAAAATTATTTATTTTAGGGCCATAGTTGTGATTTTCATGTTTTTGCAAAATATTTAAACTGTCGGTAAGGGTGTCCTCAGTACCACTATGAAAGTCGCGCGTATTTCTCCGATACGTTATTGTGAAATATGAATTTTTAAGAGCTTAATTAGTGGAATTATGTTATAATTTGTTAAGAGTCAATAATCAAGCTTTATTTAAGCAATTTTTTTTTTAAATTATAAGATTATTCCTTTATTTAAAGAAACTGAAACACCATAAATAGAAATAATAAAAATAAAAGATAAGGAGCAACGAATTGTTGAAACGGTATGATATTAAAATAAATAAAATCGCGGATAACTTTATTGAATGATTTACATTCGTATTATAATGGTATATATACAATATGGAAGTTAAAAAAAAAAAGAATTTAAATCTATATATAAAAAGGCAGAAATTCATAGTCGTTGAATGCACCGTTACAGTCTGAGCAAATGTGTTTAGAGAACTCCACTTCATTCTGGCAAATTTCACAACAGAACTTCATGATTCTAGTGCGTTTATTCTTTTAGTGGGGATTGCATCCTTGTTTGCTCATCATCGCTACTTCAACTCCTGTTCTATTTTTTTTAACTCTTTAATTTTTAGCTCACTTTGCAGAGAGGTAGACTCTCTTCGGTCAACGTTTTCTTTCAGAAGAGTATTTGCAAGCTGCCGCCATTATTTCCTTCTAAGCAGTGTTTCTTTGTCCCTGGTCGTAAGTAGTTTTACAGATACAACAAATGCTTACATGAATAGTAGGTGCGTACCTCTAAAATATAAATGGCTGGTATGCGGAGCCTTATGAAGGCCTCGAACCTCAATGGCTGAAAGTCCGTCGCAGTGAGCGGGTAGAATAATCGAATGCCCTTGAATTCATATCGCCTTCTGGTATAAATATATTAAGACGAACTCGACTCGAGTACATGTGTACTCCTTCTAGAAAGTTAAAGATACTTCTACTAGTTATGCTAATAAAATAAAGGAACTAAGATATTTCTATTTATTCAATTTCGATAAAAAAATGCATCTATCAAAGCCTTCCCTTTTTCAAATACTTTTTATCATATTCAAATAAATGCAGTTTATTTGACTGTGATATAAAGATTACTGCATTTCTAGAAAGTAAATACGAGCAATAGTTTCCAAAATTCAGAAGAGTGATAGTGCTTCCAGAAATTCAATTTACGAAAACTAGATCTAACTCATAATGTGAAACTATTCCTTTTTCCTGAATTCGCCCCGATATCGGACTAATTCAAAAAGTAATACGATTTTGTCGAAATTATGTCATTCGGTGACGATTGATTCTGTCTCAAGTTTTAAGCTTAAAATAAATAAAGTACAACCACAAAAATGCCAAATGCTGAGCATATAGATCTTTTCTTCAAATTAATCAAGTTTATAATATATCCAGTTTACTGCAAAATAAACAGCTTTTGGGCACGTTTTATTTCTTAAATATATCAAGAAGGAAGTTAAGTTGAAAAAAAAATAGTGGCTTCAGAATTGTTACAAATATTTACTAACTTCCTCAAAAATTTTCATAATTTTTTTAGATTCTTGCCAACAAAATTTATGCAGTTGATATTTTTTTTAAAAGTAACTTTCGCAAGTGTTTTATTTTAACGCATCAGAAAATTTTAAAAAGAAATTTTGTTTTAAGAGCAAAACCTTTATAGTTTTTTACACCATCCAAACGTTGCAGAAATACATTTCAAATGGTTGTTACTGAAATAAGAATAATAATAACATATAATTCTTTGCAGAACAAGATCCACATTAAAATCGCAATGAAAGAAATGAATCACAAATACTTTTCATTTTTATTTTATTTTATTACATCATACGACAGAATATCTCATTACAGCAAAAAGCGTCATTAGTACATTTATAGATCTCAGAAAAGTTTCTGTAATTTGTTTTTATTGAAACAAATACAGTAACACCTCGTTCAGTACTTAGAATGCGTTCCTAGATGACAATGAACCGAATGAAGCAGCGTTCAGAGAGTCATTTAACACCTAGTAAACAGGAAAAACGGAATACACGACTCAAACAAAATGTACTTTAATTTTAAGTTATTTGCATATTAATTTCGCTGTATTAAATGCACATAAACATGTACACAAAAATTTATAATTCATTTTTGTAATGAAAGTTCTGGCTCTTCTTACCTAAAGAACTGTAACATTGGCTATTCGCGATTTCCTCTCTACTAATCTCGATGACTATTTGATAATTTGATTTGCATAAGGTTACAACTCCTTGCCAACCAAAATGAAATTTGCTCAAGTAAATTAGATGAGGAAAATATGTCTAATGAATTGAATTAGGGGTAGTGATACTCGTATATAAGCGAAATAGAATTGGAAGGAAAGAGAAGGATAATAGAGATAATAACGGTAAGCTGATAGATATTTGTAAATTGGATTAAATCATCAGAATTAATCATTTGGATTGAAACAACTCCTAGTTAGAGTAATAAGAATTGAATCTGTAATAAACAATAAGTGTGTGAATCGGAACGAGTGAATTCGTAAGTTAAGACTTTTTTTTTTATTAGAGTATGAACCAGGATTGACTGAGATAAGAGGAATTCGAGAGATATAGATAGAGCGATCTTGTGTGCATATTCTACATTGATAGCTAACAAGCTGTGTTGTTTTTCTCTGACGTGCTTTCAATTAGAGTTTTGAACTAACTGACTATTTAATTAGACTTTTTTTTAAGTTGGCTGTAGAGTTAATTAACGAAGGAAATACTTCAGTTCTTTGATAAGCAAGAAATTTTGATTCATTAATTTATTTTTTGTAGCTCCGTCTAATCTTACTTAATAAGTAAACACATGTAATAGAGTGTGCTTAACATAGTAAATGTATATACTACACCCTTTAAGTATTGTATGTTATACATAATAATATACACATATAATTCAAAAAGTATTACTAATTATACATATATACGTCATTCATTTCCCTTTTCTCTGTTTATCTTTTCGTTATAGGTTCCCATAGTAAATTAATTTGCTACAAAACTAATAGGGCCGCTGTAGCCTAGTGGTCAAGGTCGTGGACTATCGGCCGGCGGTTTTCGTTCAGTCGCGGGTTCGATCCTTGGACGCCAAAGACCCGCCGTGTAGCCGGGGCTGATGCACGTTAAATCTGTTCGGGGCCCAAAGTCCTCCCGTTGGCGTGGTGTGGATGTTAGGAGAGGGGGGTGCCAGCTCAGGTGTCGTCCTCGTCACTTGACCGTGGTTCAAAATTACGAGGTCCGTCGTCAATAGCCCTCGTGTTGCTTCTAGTGCAACGCTAATAAACACTACAAAACTAATAAGAATTATGGTGAACGGCAATAAAAACGAAGGGAATTTATGCAAAACAAAATGGCCGCTTTGTATCAAATCAGGAATGCTATGAATGAGGTATTACTTAAACACATGTTTCTATATAAGCATAATTATTATTATATTAATTATATATTACAAATATAACATAATTAATACGATTTTTAAATCTTTTCCTACGATATTATAGTATTTCCCACTTTTTATGCAATATGAGATCGTTAGTAATGCACGTATAATCCTTATATTGATAAGTGAAAGAATATATGGGATTTTAATATTTAAACTGTATTAAAATAAAGTACATATGGGATAGAATTTATTTTAGAAAGGTTTCTTCTTTAAAAATTCAATGTTTGTTTATTTTTCAATATGCACTCTGCAGCAAGTAATATTTGATTGAGAAACATTCAATGTTTTGTTTTAATTATTTCCGAGCTGAAACTCCGGTAAAACATACAGATATTGAAAAGTCTAGCTTTAAAAGCATACAAAATCTTACCGATCAATAGGACATATATATATTTTTTTTTCTTAAAATAAGCTATAAAAATATATTTCCCGTCTAAAATGTAGCTTCCATCAATATTTTTCTATAGGTGAAAATTTTTTTCAAATTATTCCACACATCCCCCGATTCGTTTGCCTTTAATTTTTTTCAGCCTTACATTTTCAAGCGAAAATTTTATCGTTGGAGGGGGGGAAACGTACACCAGTATAGATTAAAATTTATTTTTTACTAAGAACTTATTAGTTTGAAATTCTTTTAAGCACAATTATATCTTACATTCATTAGTACATGTGATGTAAATATTTTATTTTTAAGAGCAAAAGAGGGGTAAGCTTTTTTTTTTTTTTAAAAAAAAAAAAAGAATAAAGTGCAATTCCAAACAAAATCATTAGAGCACTCACATGTATACAGGAATTCGAAAAATATGAATGCCAAGTACAATTATTCATAGCTATGATTAATCGATTTTATTAACGTCTCACCAGAAGCAACACGAGGACTATTGGTGATGGACCTCGTAATTTTGGACCTCGGTCAATTGACGAGGATGACACCTGAACTGGCTCGTCCCTCTCCTAACTTTCACACCAGCCAACGGGAGCACTTTGGGCCTCGATAGATTTGACGTGCATCAGCTACACGGTGGGTCTTTAGTGAAAGAAAGACTCGAACCCTCGACTCGACGGAAACCTCCACCCAAGAGTCCGTGACCATGACCACTAGGCTACCGTGGCCCCATTCATAAACAAGTGTACCAGCACATGAGTCCGCTTAATTCGCAGTTTTCAATACCATGGCTCCCTTTTTATAAGTTTCAGATTATGATATGCGAGGCACCCTAGTGATATTTTTCTATCCCATGACGTTTACTGTCTTTAGTAAACGCGGGTGATGCTCCCCGGGATATCCTAGCGATCCTTTTCTATTTTCGATCCTCCTTCTTGTCAACCAAGTTTTCTTTTTTAAATTTTTCACGTCCGGATCACATCTTTACACTTTACTAGCTTTACACTCACCCACTTACTTTGTTTGGCGCATGACCACATCTGGCTTTGGCGTCATTAAACTTCCCCATTTCTCACATTCAGATGATACTAGAACTTCGTGTTAAGATAACCATTAATACCATTTCCTTTTTCATAAATTATGGAACAAACATCCAATTTTCAATTACAAACTTATACCTCGAATGAGAGAAATTAGAAACATGAAGGAAAAAGTTGGTCAAATAGTACTTGCGCATCTTAAAACAATCAAAGAACAGGCGCAGATGCAGAATAGGAATCTTTTACGGAACTAGTACCTGCACGCTTCCTGATAGTTAAGTGTAGACGGTGGCTTTCGTCACAAAAGAGGGGAGATAAAAATCCAACTAAGCGAAGATGAACAAAAGGTAGTATTTGAGGCGCATCCTTTTGAAAATTTGGGCGAAGATGCTTTCAACCCGTTTTTATAAGTCAAATTTTAAGTTATAAAGATTAATTTTCTTCTTGTTATGTGATTTCCGTAATAATTAAAAATAACGTTGAAAGAGTGTAAATGTGAAATTCATACCGACGTTTGAATTTCTATTAACGTTCAATTTATATTAACACTGTAACTCGCGATTTACTTAACTCGTGGTTTAGCAACCATGGACCTCCCAACCACGAGTTAAAGGGGTTCGAATTGTACTTTGTTCAATATTATTTGTAGCGTTATCACAAAAATGAATTATATTGCTCACATGTATCTAATAACTTGGCAGTAAAAACTATATACGATTAAGAAAATTAATATGTTGTAAAAGTACTTATTATACAACATGTGAAAAAAAATTTCAGATTTTTCGAAGATTTTAGTATAAAAGAAATTAAATGCAATATATATATATATATATATATATATATATATATATATATATATATATTTAAAACAATATGTAAGCTCTCTCTCTCTCTTGTATATTTTATTTTGAATATAATTTTTGATTCATTCATCCATTAATAAGGGGGGCAACGGTAGCATAGTGGTTATGGTCGCTGACTCATGGCCGGCGGTTTTCGTCCTGTCATAGGTTCGAGCCTTGGTGCCACTAAAGACCTGCAGTGTTGCCGGGGCTGACGCACGTTAAATCTGTCGAGGCCCGATGCGTTGGCGTGGTTTGGAAGTTAGAAAAGGGGTTGCCAGCTTAGGTGTCATCCTCTTCACTTGACCGAGGTTCAAAATTATGAGGTCCACCGCCAATATAGCCCTCCTGATGCTTCTAGTGTGACGTTAATAAAACCAACCAACCCATTAATAAAGCCTGTTTATGCGTACTTTTAAACTTAGAGAAACAATCCATCAAAAAGTAAATTATTGACAAAAATATTTAACTTTTTAAAATTAATAATGGATATCATATCCAGTATCAACAGTTGATATCGTTGTAAAATTAAAGAAGTTTTTTACGACTTTTTTTTTATTTTGAAAGTGTTCTATTCACTAAAAAAATTAATATTGCTACACCAAGCAGGCCTGGAGATTGTCTCCATAGCTAAGATTTTCAGCCTCCAGGTATAACTGAAAATTTTGTACCCCTTCCTATTAGACAAAACGCAATGGGAGAAGAAAAGAAAATTTTAAAAAATAAATTTAAAATAATATTATTTTAAGGGGAAAAAATCATATTTGTTATTTTGAATGGATTTAAATATTTTAATTTTTAAAGCACTTTTTTTACACACATTTTCATAGTTTCGCTAAATTTAACGTCAAAATAATATCGAAAATGTTTCTGGGTGAGAGTCAAGCATATCAGAATACGAGTAGTGAAAGGGATATATTATTGTCTGTTGGTATATGAAATTAATACATGCTTCGAAATAAGAAAGAGGCAAACATCTCAGGGAAAAGATATCTTCATATTGATGGACTGAATATGCGAATGCTTTTTATTTATTTTTAGTGCATTTAAGAATGGAAAATATTTTATTTTAAGACTTCGTAATATGAATTTGCTGCAGCCTGGACGCTGCTTCCAGAGACAGATGTCCCCTCCTTCTCCCCCCCCCCCAGCAATGCCACTAGAAGTCCCTGAGTATCTTTCCAGCTTAAATAATAAGATAACTTTTATTACTAATAAACTTAAGCCAACATTTGTTTGGAATGAGGAACAAAATAACCTACTCTTTTTGAAAGAGCACAAGAGTACACTGTTACAGGTTTTCAGACTTACTGTTCAACTCCTCAACAGTAGGAACTAATTCTTTCCTCATCAAATCTGCTCATCAGTTCATTGAGATTCGTAATGTATTCATTTGTTCTTTTCGTCTCGTAGTCCATTTATCTGCTTTTAGGGGTTCATTTTTTCCCGTTCGTTCCGCTTCTGATATGTTATTTGATGAGTTCTTTTACGAGACGTTTTTTTCAGAAAATGTTGTAATTATTTTCTACTTATATTAACACTATAAGAATTCATAGTTTTCTGTTAGAATTTTTGTACTTTATGCTGTCACATCAAAAATCGGAGTATTTATAATTGAAAATAAATCCTTATTATGAGTAGTATTTGAAAAATGATTACTAGGAATAAATAAAACGTATATATTTGACTGATGTGATATTGTTTTCTAATTATATGTAAGCTTATATATCTAAACGATTTATTTTTACAATTTTGATAACTGAAGACAAATTTTTTCTTTCTACATTCGTCACGATTAGAATTCTTTAAATGCATTAATGCAACATTTACAGTTCTGATCAATGTTCATTTAAAAATGCCTTGCAATATATTAATTTCTGTATACAAATAGTTTTTTTTTTAACTAAAACGATTCTTTTTAATTAAATAATTAAAGTATTAAAAGTTTCTTTTGAATAAAATTCCTTAAATGCGTTGGCTTGTTCATACTAAAATATTTTTAATTATTTCCTGTCCTTTTTTAGAATGAACCATTATTTACCCTATTCATTAGGAACTCAAATATCAATATTAGAATATCCCAATGCAAATAATATATTTAATATAAATATTTCTATAAAAAATAACTTATTCTCATTTATTTGCACTCGGACATTTCAGTATTGATACGTTCGAGTTTCAAACGAACAGGTTAAAGAATGGGAAGTTATTGTTCACTTTGAAGAAAACTTTCTCTTATCCCAACTGATAAAATCAGAAAGCTTAACATATCACCATATTAGCAGAATCGTTAGAAAACCGCTTATGAATCATCTACAAATATCTGTAACTAAAAGTTATAGGTCTGTACCAATAAGTAACCACTGTCCATTGATACAAGGCAGACAAATCAGTTCATGATTCTTTCACTCAACTATGGTTGGTAATGCACTTATAAAAGATCTATTACAATCATAAAATCTCTCGACTCTTGGCAAGGGAAAGATACTTCCCATCGGGAGCACTGGAAAAAAAAAACCTCCTTGCCAGTTTTCACTTGTTATTGTTAGTTTCAGCCCATTACTTCCACTCTCCAAGAATCTTCCATCACCAAGTCGAACTTTTTGTAGTCAGAATTCCCCCTTCGAACACAACAGCCAAACGGTGACGAAAACGAACTACCAGAGCCGAGGGGAGGAGGAAAAAAAAAGAGTTTTATGATCTTGGTAACACGTGTGAGGTTTCTTAGAAAAGAAGTGACTCAGTCACCCCCAAGAGGAGAGGCAGCTATGAAATCACCGTAAGAAGACCCCCCTGGGGTTGCCCGAGAAAATAGAGATGATAATCCCCCTTGAAATTAGCCCACTCAGGTTATGGAGGAGGGTCTTCCCCAAACCGAATCCTATTTTGTTTTTATTGTTGCTTCCTAATGGACAGCTAACGATAAACTGTAGGGGGGTGTTGACCCAGCAACAGGAGTTGACCCATTGTGGGATGGGTTCTAGTGAAAAGGGGAACTGAGTCAGTGACCGGCCTTGCTGGGGTCATTTTTGTATTGAATTGAGGAGGAAAGCTGTTCAGTTTCGTAGATTTTTGCACGAAATTGCCTAGAAAGGTAAGTTCTAGGTTTTTCAGACACCCCACGATTGCCCAGTACGTTTTGAATGTCACGTACTCAGATCTCGTCACTTTCCAGTAAAGTAACTGAAGATTAAAATTAATTTCATGAAGGATTTTTAATATATTGAATAAAATTTTTGATTGAGTTCGTTAAACTATATCTAAGGCTGAAGTTGGTAATATTTTTACACACACTTTCATTGTTCTCTCATTAAAAGAGTCGACTCTCCAATTTCGTTGATCTAAACAACTATTTGAATTAATTTGTTCAAGAAAAGTTTGTTCACTTTTGGTTATAGATGAAAGAATTCTGAGAACTATACAAAAATAAACTATATTCAATTATATATTTTTTTTTCCTAATTTTTTTTATTATTAGCAACAAAAGAGTGCATAAGCATTGCCAACAATCTTATTTCTTTTAAACATATTCCTACTAGAGTTTCATAAAACTACAAAAATATACACACACACCTCCCTATCTCTATTATATAAATATTAAACGTACGTAATAATTACTTTTAAAAAAGAACACCATTAGTATTTTTTTAATTCATGAAGTTGTTTCCATCTTTAAAAAAATTTATAAATATGCGCAGAAGTTGAAAATCTCACTAATTTTATCCTGAAGAAAATATCTGTTATTTCACTTGAAGAATATGGCGACTTGAGAAGAAAAGTAGAAGTACATGTTCGCGTTTGCGTGATAATTATGAACCCCATTACGTATTTTAAAACAAGAACATTAGTTTTCTCACGTTTATGAGTAGTTATTTTAGAAATGGTTTCGCTTAATCTAATTAAATGACCACTCATATATATATATATATATCCTTCCTGTTTAATTTTTGAAGACAATATTCTTTCAAGAATATATTTTATTTTGTTTTTTAATTATTCTTTGAGGTATACTTTTATATCGGTAATAGAATTTCCTTATTTTTTAATGAAAAATCCTTGCATTAATGATTAATTTTATTGGAATAATATTTATTTCGGATAATTGTGGAACTTTTTAAAATTAACTATTAAAAGAGAGGTTATTCTTTTAAATGTGAAGAAAAAGTAATTGATAATAGTTTTTCATATTTAAAAGAAAACGCTCAGAGTAAGTGAATTAAAAAAAAATAATAAAAAGTGCCAAATGGTTTTTAGAATGGAATTTAATCCATGCACCCATTAGAGCCTACATTTTTTGGAACAAAAATAATCTTATTCGAATGAGCCTAAAAATTTCGAAATTTTTAATTTTAAAAATCTGTTCATTTCTATTGAAATTTTGCAAGAAAATCCCGTTTAGTATGAACAAATATTTTAAATTTCAAATTTTAAAGCCCATTCCAAATGGTTTCATTCCTTTCAATTATGTTCAATAGTTTACCAAAATACATTTTTTAAATAAAATTTTTACGTTCGATTTATTTTCTACAACACACTTTATGTGTTCAAACTGCAGAAGCCGAAAAGTGAAGCAATGTAAATAAAATTTATTATTTTATACAGTTTCGAGAAAGAAAAAAGAACGATTTTGATTCTGTTTCTTGGATTTTATCGTCAGCGCAATACTTCCCGGTTCACGTCCCAGTCAACGAAGAATGAAACATACAGTTACGAACTGTTGAATATCGAGTGTCATCAGAATAAATTTGCATTTAATTAAAAAATAGAACAATTTCAAACCACGGCAGATACATAGTTCGAGAAGTTTTAAATTTCAATGGGGGGGGGGAATCGCTGTTTTTTTTTTTAAAGCAAGGTTATTAGCTTATCCAGATGTAAAACGATTATTTGATCAGACTCAGAATGTGGGTGACAGGATTATGTAAACTACTTATAATAATAGTGTTAAGCATTGTATGAATGGCTAATATAATTTTTATTTAGGTTTGACTATTATTGTCATGAACTAAAACATAACTTGAATTCTATTTTAAATTACGTTTATAATAATAGGGATCTATCGAATAATTTTTTTAAATATGAAAGCAATTGTTTTCCACTCCATTTTCATAAAAATAATTTTGCTACAAATTGTATTGAAGGGAATTTAAAAAGAAAGTTGTATAAAGTTAAATGCAAATGTCAAACAATTGCCGGTTGTTAAAAGAAGTATATATTTTAACAGATACAAATTGTATGAAAAATAAAAAAAAAATCTATTAAATCGAAACTAGTGATGGATATGAAATAAATCATGCAAACAAAAAATGTTTTTTTAAAAAAATCTTTAATCACACATCAAACAAATATTTAAAAAACAATTATTTAACCTTTATTATTAAAAACATGTTACTGTAATTATTTAACTATTCGAGATTGGTACAATCTAACTACAATATTTGTCGTTAAATTTCTGTTTTTTGGGAAAATGGAAATTTTAAGCATTTTTTTTTTATTTATAACTGTGACTCCTCGACTTTTTTTAAAACTTAATTTTATGATTAATATTTTAATTCCTTTTTGATGGAAAGAGAAACTCAATTATTCAATTTTTATCAATCGATTAAAGTTTAATTTGTTTTTGAATAAAATTTTTGATAACTTTAGATGAACTCCGCTTGGATATACATTAAATACACATTTCTTTAATCAATATGAAATAAATTCGGAATAATTATAGGTTGTGGCGACGAACTCCGTTGCCATAGAGACAATGTTAAATAATTTAATTAATTAAAAATACATTAAGATCGCCGAAATGAAATTGAATGTAGGCCATTTCCAGAACCTTTGCAACAAAACTTTGTTGTTGGTCGTATTAAGGGACCGATAATTTTTTAAAATTGATTATAATGAACAATCAGACATTCACACACACACAAATTATGTTTTTTTATTCACCTAGTTGACATAATAATTTCATTTATTTGCATTTGATAATTCAATTAAATTTATATTTTAAAAATTTTTATAAAAAGGAAAGATTAAATGAAACAAAAGATATAGTTTATCAGAGACAAATATGCAAGAGTTTTTGTATAATAATGCAAAGACTATATTAGACGCAGAGAAATATTTTTTTTTTCCTTTCTATTTCAATCGCTATATTTTTTATACAAATAATAATAATAATAATAATAATGTCTAGTATAAATGATTATTCAAAAATCAAATAAAGCAACATATGTATTTTTTTTACCAGTAAAAATATCATAGTAAGAAAAAATTTCATTTTTCAATTATAATTTTAAATTAAGAAAATCATAATGATTTTTTAATGAATAAAATGATGTTTTTCAATTAAATTTATAATTTTAATAAAATTATAATAAATTTATGCTTTTTTTTAACTTAAGAAATAAAAAGATTTGACTGAATGATGAATATTAAAAAAAAAAAAAAAAAAGGATCACATTTTATTTCTTTCTACAAGACAAATGTGTCGTCTTTCTTTCAATTTTTTCAAAGATAAATATTTATAAACAGACAAATATAATGAAATCATAAATTTTCCTCCTCTTAACACAATACAATTGTCAAATTCTTAAAACAACAGTTTTAAAATATAAAGAGGGATATTTTTTAAAAAATAAATTTATTAATTTTATGACTTTTGTAAGTTTTAAATTATTTATATTTAATCTTGCTAATATATATCAAATGTATTTAAAACGAATCATATCTGCCTTTTTCTCGATAATAAAGAAAAAAAAATTGTTTGATAATAAATTTTTGTTTTATCTTTAAGAAAAAACTTAATTCATTTGTCATCTTTATTAGCAAAGTCAATGCATATAAAAATTTTTAAAAATATTTAGACATATATATATATATATATATATATATATATATATATATATATATATATATATATATAATAGCTAACGTTAATATTCTCTTGTAATTTAAGCAATTGATTGGATAAGAATTAGAGAAATAGAAGTTAAATGTATTAAAAATTATGAGGGAAGCAAGATAATTAATTATTTTCATTCAGTTATAATTCGATTAAATCATTTTTTTCCCGAATTATTTTGGCAAATTAGAATTTTTTAAAAACATATTTTTCTTTATTTTTGTCATTTTTAAATCCTGCTTGAACGAGTCGATTTTTTTTTCAATTACATTTTAACCATTTTAAAAAATATTCAAAAATTTTGGAAACTTCGTTAGGGTTCAAAAAGAGAAATATCGGAAGCAACGATAACGTGTTTGATTTTGCTGTTGGAAAAAAAATTAATCTAATTACTTAAGGAGTTTTCACTCAAGGGAAAAAGAAAGAAAAAGAATACATGGTGATAAACAATTTTTTATCTATTGAAATACACTTGTAGAACAAAAATATTTTCCGTTATGAAAGGTTTAACTTTTTGAAATAAATGAATTGCGATATTTTCCACCCCCTTCTGGTTTAATATGGAAGTACATTTGAAAAAGAGCGAAAAAGAAATCCTTCAAAAATTAATCAATAATTTGATATAAGGATGTGTAAAATTACTGACGTAATATTTTTCAACTTTTCCATGCCATCAAATGTTAGTTCAGCTGTCAAATCTCTTTCATCTGTGAGACAAAAAAGATTTTTTTCCCTCTTTAAAAAAAATTTTTTTTTAAGCAGTACTGTTGCATGCTTAATTATGGATCAAGGATTTTATTACTTCTAAGATCTATTGTTTCTTTTCGCACTTTCTACTAAAAGTAAATAAAAGTAGAGAGAAGAAATAAAAGAAAATAACAATAAAAAAAGAAAGAAAGAAAAGAGGAGGAAACAAATAATAATAAAAAGTCTAAAAGAATCAATTCATAAATAAAAAGTTGTAGGGGTCTGTTCTTCGTCTGTTGCTAAGCGACGAGACCGGTCCTTTGGTAGGGTTACTGATTATTTTACGTCTTTGGCTGTAAAACGCGTCGCCAAGGGTCGCGAGATCTGAACGCGAAACGAGGTTGCTAGTAAGCGACAGGCGAGAACATGCGCAAACTTGCGCGTCTTCACAGGGTTGTACTAGTTAATAGACTATGCTTTTATTATTTATAATAGCTACTTGAAGAGTTTTTTGATGAACAGAGCATCACCAAAAAAAAAAATGTTTCACAAATAAGAGGTACCGGCATTTTTTTTTTTTTTTTTTTTTATTTTAAAAAAATATTAATTTTTTTTTTTAATTTAAATAAAATAATTCAATTTTTTTTTTTTTTTTTTAATATTTATGTTAATGTTTTGAAATTGAAATAACAATTTTAGTGAATCATTATTTGGAATTGAAATTCAGTTAAAAGAATTCAGTTTTTATTGTTCTTGCTGAAAAGGAGGGAGGGGATAACCTCAAACCACAACAGTGCATTCGCAAATAATTGCTAATTTCTTTGCTTACGTGACTTCACTAGTGTGGTTTTTTTTAAATAAAAAAAAAAGAAAATGTTCGTGTGTAAACTAAATTTTACCGTGAAAAATAATTTGGGTATTATATAACTACTATTTGTTGCATTGAATTTTAGCAAAAAATAATTGCAACAATTATGGTTATTTGTCAGTCAAAAACAACCTTACGATACCTAATAAATATACGTTGGTGATGTTGAATTCAAAACAGAACTACTTAGCATATTTCTTTCACCAACATTTTATAAAATTGTGTCAATATATTAACAGCAACACATTTTATTAGAAAAAAGATGTTTTTGTCACACACACATTTATATATATATATATAAAATTTGAATTGAAAATTTATGGACTTGCTTATTGTGTATTTCTCAATTCCTAAAGACAAAGCTAAACAAAAACTTTTTGTCATATGTATGTACCCTTGATTAAAAATTTGTTTAAAAAAAATACAGTTGATGCAGTAGAAATGAATGTTGAATCAATTAAAATTCTCTGATTCAAAAGAGACAAATATTTCTGAGAAATATGTAATGGATTTTAATTTTAGTAATTTTTGCAACCCAAATTGAGGTTTAAACTCTTAAATTTACAGTTAAACGAGGGTAGCAGCTTGTATCAAGTTAGTTAAAAAAAAATTTTTGGTGTTAAAATATTTAAGTTACTTAACGAGACATTATTTTAAAGATAATATATCGGGGTAATATGGGTTTTACGAAGAAATTTCATAAAGTCTTCTTTTGAAAATTGAGCAATTTATATTTTGCGAATGAGAGAGAGAGGGGAAAAAAACATATTCTATGATTTTCACAGTACTAAATAAATAACAAAAATTATAAAACAAGAAATACTTAAGAATTGCTTATAATATTATTTAAAATTAATAATAAATTTCAGCATAGATCCAATTTCACAGCCTAGAGATTTCAAGAGTTTTATTTGGATAGTATACACGCTTATGAAAATTTTTAATCGTTATTGTCTATCAAAAGAAATAACTAAGCATAACTGTTGAAAATATCTGGAATTTGATAGCAAAAAAGTGAATGCATATGCTATGTACCATTATTATGCAAAGAACACAAATGTATGTTTATCATGTTCTTTAAAGTAATAAAAAATGCGTAGGTGATTTGCAAGAAGACAATAGATGTTTTTAAAGAAATATTGAATTCACGATCTTTTGTCAACGTGGACAAAAAACTTGCCCTTCCCTTTTTTTTTGCACCCTGTAAACAGAAGCTTGTATGTTACCCCCTTTTGTATGCCCTTTTTTAAAGACGGTAGACTAACTCTATAAAATATGTACAACGGGGAGGGGTAGAAGTATTATGCCGAGACATGTAGTGACACGTTGGTATAGTGGTTTACCTCTGTGGAGAGAAACCGTTAGTCTTGTCAGGATTAAAGAATGATTCACCATACAGTTAAAAATGACTCATCATACAATAAATTCTTTAGATCGGTCACTTGAATATCTGTAATTTTTCGGATATCATTTTGTTTTCAAGAGATTTCCAGAATAATTAAATGTATTATGGAAATTTCTATAGATTCAAATTCTAATAACCATTACATTCGAAATGTAATATTTTAATAATATATTTTATTTTGATGCCAATATTAAATGCAGAGTTATTGGTACACGATTTCTCACTAACTCGGTTCTAAAATAGGGGGCATTCCCTTTGGTAACACATAATTTTTTTGTATATATCTCTGAAATATACTTAATTGTAAATTATTTATGGGTTACAATAATTATTCATCACATAATTTTCTTTTTTATTTATAAACATACTTTTCGTAGCTTTAAAATAGAAACAGTTTATTTTATAACTTGAATTATGGGACCTAGTCCTATTTTTTCTGTTAGCTATTAGGTTCACATAATACATTTTCGCATAACAAGCGAAGTGCTGATACAACTAAGGAGTTTTTGTTATTCGGAAATGTGCAACAAAGGTTGCATGAATTGTAAGAGAAACAATGTATATAATATTAGTCATAGATGTATATACTGATGGAACATAATTTTCCATTAATTTAAAAAGCATTTTTTTCCGTCGAAATGATACTATTTATCCTTTTCAGTATACTAAGAAATATGAGGATCACAAATGTCTTTGTGTAGATTGAAATCCGTGGAGAAATTTCCTGATCCCGTGCATGCCTTTCAAAATTTTCTGATAAATTTCAAGTTTTATTATTTTTAAAGAAACTGAGATAACAACGATTGCTCGTGAATTTTTTTGAATAAAAAATAGTCTTATTTTTAAGATGCACTGTTAATGTTAAATGTCGAGCCTTAATGTCGATTTAAAAGTTCTCCGCCTATATTACAATTTTTTTTTTTCTGTCATAAAACTTTTCAAAATTAATTATAAGCTAATAGTTCTTAATTTTTTCCCGAAAGTTTTATTTTTATTGAAATAATTAAGAGTATTATTAGTGTAAAATTTTCTTTATTTACCTAATAACATGTATTCGCATCAAATGAGAGATGCAAGCAAAATTTTTAAAAATTAAATTATGTTATCACAAATTAAATAGCACACACACAGAGATATATATATGAAAAATTATTTAATTAAATGCAAGCAATATTATTTATTAAATAAAAATTATCGTTTTGAAGCACGTGTGACGGGCGATTTTAGCGACATCGGTTTTTTAAAATTATTTGTGTAAAACGATAATTTAGTAATTTCTCACGTTTTCATGCTGTTGAAAATGATGAAAGAAAATAACGGGAAAGGAATTCATAGTAAATAATTTTGATAAATAGAAAAACATCGTAGTTATTATATTCCATTTTAAATATATGTATATCCTTTACAAATTATTTTATTTCGTTTCAGAAAATTAAAATTATAATAAAAACAATGAAAAAGTTTTCTTTATCTCTCCACTTCTAAAAAAATAGCCTTCTGTGTTATAATAACTCCTGAAGCAGTTGAATATCGTTGATTTATTGTCATACAGTTTATCCACTACATTCGGAAACAGTCACTTGTGAGCAATTATTTAATATTTTTTCAAATTATATTATTTTTGTGGTCGTCTTTAAGAAAATATTTTTAATAATACAAAACTTCTGGTATTTTTCTAAAATCTGACTGATAGAGCAACAGCTTGATAGAACACGTAAGAATTGGAATAGCTTTGTTCATAAAGGACAGGGAAGGATGATGAAACAAGTGACGAGAATTACTTGGCGTAAGAGTTTACTGCCAAGAGCGATAAACTGCCATTTCTAGTCCAACTATCACTTCGATCACTTCAATCGGAGAGAACACGTGTGACCTTCATTGCACCCTTCGAGCTGAGCGTTCTCTGTTGCTATGGCGAGCGCTGGGCTTGCCATTGGCTGAAAGGAGGACCAACACCCGCTTTGCTTATTGGAAGATTTTGCATCCAATCTCGATTCCTGTTCCTCAATCAACTGTTTCTACGGTATAGGGGTTGTAATATTTGGCAATGTATCTCGCTTAAGACGAAATGATGGAGGAAAAAAATACTTCAGAAAAAGGACCGGCGTTTTCAGTCAACAATAAATCGGGTCGTCATATATAGGTAGTAATCTATTTACCGATTCTTTGTTGGCTGTGAAATTATAAATTTATTATAATAACGAAATAAATTATTAATAAATTTTGACATTCATTTTAATGAATCATAATTATGAAAAAAGGTAATTGGTTTTCAACTATTTTCATTTTTTGATGATTAATGAATATGATTGACATTTAAATTACTTAACGGATACTCGTTGCGAATTTTCGTATTTAAAGAAATGTAATGACAGATTATTTGCAATCACAATTTATTAAGTATTATATTAAATGCAAATATTAAAATTATTATTCATTCTGAAATTTTATTCTAATCTTTTTAAAATTTAAATCAGCATGCGACTTGTTATAGTTGTAAGATAAATAAATAAATTAATCACATAAGGCAACGAATTTAAATTAGTTAAATTTACATAAAACTTCTTAATACTTTAAAGCAATAATAATTTATGCATTTGATAGAGACAGTGTAAAGAAGTATAGAGAAAACAGTTTAACAAAGCTTATAGCACCCACAAGTTTCAGAAATTACCAATGATTGTTTATTCTTTGAATTTATATGTTCGTGAATTTCTTAGACTCATTCATTCAAATTTAACTAAATTTTTTTTTAACATTTAGTAATTAATTGTTTCTATATTTGACACCCGGACCAGCAGCCGAAATTAAAATATAATGCTTAACATTGATATAATGGCGTATAATCATTTTTCTGTTAAAAATGCTTATTCTTAACTGGACATTAAAGTTCTTTCTTTAACGTACAATTACTTTTATGCTAGAAGAAATTACATATTTTTCCGGTTGTATTTTAACAATAAAAGGTCTGACGCAACTCATACCCCATTTGGCTCATTTCCTTGGCGACCTTACCGTCATCTTTGGCTAAATAGAAACCTCTTATAACTCGGCAACCCCATTTCCTCAGCTGTCATTCGGTTCGCGGTCGTCGGAGAAGGAGCATCGTTGTTAGAACTGCTTGGCATCAGTCTTCTAATTTTTTTCATTTTCGCCGGTTTTTGTGGAATTAATCTATTCACAACGAAGCTGCGATGTATTAAAATTTCTTATTATACCGAATGTCATCTCTTTTAAGTTATGAGTTGGAATAAATCTTGTGTTAAGTCATCTAGCCTACCTCTAAATCGCGTTTTTGACAAATTCTCTGATATAATTTGTCAAGAGTGGAACGACAGTCAAAAAATGAAAGTTCCGAATTCAAACCCACCGGTTGTCTGGAGCAGAGCCCTTCATGCTCAAGACAGTGATAATATAGAAGCTTTAAAAAATAACATGAACGGTAAGTGAAAGTACTTATTTTTTTAAAAAAAATTAATTTAAAAAATATAGATTGTAAAACTCGCTTATGGTGAGTGTGTAGTAGAACGAATACCATCATAAAAAATTTCAGAAGTACAGGTATTAAATCGTATGATTATTCTGTTGTAAGAGTGTGTTATGATTTTTTTTCTTTTGGCAACCGCAATCTTTATTAAATCGAAGCGGTAATTTTCATGTATGACATGTTACATCTTTACGATGTCCATTTAATAAGAATTAAGCTTAATTAAAACTTGAGAAATAATTTTTGCTTGCAAACCTGCAAATATAAGTGATCACTCGGATATTGATTTTTGCCACGATACTGTACGTTACGGATTGAGAAATTTAAGTAAAATGTTTCTATATAAGATACACAAAGTATCATTAAAGAAATGGATGAAAAGTAGTATAGTAATGATATTTTCTGTATTATAAGATTCATTTGATGAAAGTCATTTTGGCTGATTGGAATCGTATCTCATCGAATTTTCTATTTTTAAAGTTATTGCATTCTTTGTTAAATTATATTGTGATTCTTTATATATTCCATACTATTTCTCGCCAGTCTTAAAACTTAATAAGGATATTAAATTTGAATAGTTTTATTAAAAAAGTAATAAAATGTTTAAGATTAGTGAAGTGATTTTCAGTTGAATAATTTAATTTTAAAAATTTCTCTTTGATCATAATTAAGTATGTTACTGCTAATGAATTTCTTTATTGTAAGAGAAATCAAAGTACAGTCCAATTTAACTTTCGAAAATGTTTTGCTTCCTATATCGGAAGTTAAAGAATTATTATTCTAACAAGTGTTAAACTTAATAGTGATGTAATGTTGTAGAAATATAAAGTTGAACAATTCTAATGCATTGAATGAGATATAGCAGAAATTCATGTCTGATCGTGTTCATTTCGGTAAAATCTTCTTGATGATATGTTCTCTTTAAATTTTGAGTTAAATGTATAAAATTAGATTTCTAAAATACCTTCAATAAAGAATAATTTAAAATTGAATGTTGATGTTCAGTAATTATGGTAGATATTTAATATCTCTTTTGCTGGCCATTTGTATAATATATAAATTTAAATTTAGTTTATTGATTAAAATAAGCTATTAAAACTTGATTTCTTTTTTTTTAACGAATCTATTTGTAAGCATCAAATTTTTTTTTTAACAAGTTTCGTATATCTCCCGGAAGAAATGCCGATTTGTCTTTTTGAGGTCAAGCTGCGATCAGATTGATGACGAATTGAGTTTCTGTGTGTACAACTTTTTATATCAAACTAGTTTCGATCGTTAATGAGTAAAAGATGTTTAGCTTATCTTATCAGTATGAATTTGAATTTCTTTCCAATACTAATTTTCCACTTGTCCTAATAGACATTTCCGTGGCATCTTCTAAAATTCAGGTATCGTGAATTTTTGTTAATAAAATCAGATTCATATTTTTACGTAAAGAAAGGCTTCTAGCTAGGCTAATTCGACCCAGTTCGTGGTGCAAAATAGTGATCAAAAGAAAAAACTATGCAATTACGTTGTAGTTGCTTACTGTACCGACCTTTTATTTTCACTTATTGTTAGAAAGCCGGTAATATTTTTTATTTCCTGATTTTACTAGCCTTATATGTGTGACGCTGTGGTATTGTTTGCTGACCCATTTCTTTTAACCCACCGCTCTTTTATTTCTACGCCTGCCGTGAGGAGAGCCGTACAGTTTTGTAATTTAAACAAGTTTTTAAAACTTTACTTTAGCGCATGGTAAGGAAACCCGTCGCAATTAAGGCCGAAATGTTAACTCTTTTATGGTTGCTGAAAAATTAAATCACCGGATCGAAGACTTTGTTATGCGCAGGCGCTAACCGGATCCGTAGAGCATGAAGGATTTAAAGTGTTAAGAAAATCGAAAATTTGTTTCGGAAGAATTATCAAGGATGAAATTAATGTGTTTAATTAGGAAAGATACCTTTATCTCTCGCTGAATATTCTTTTTGTATGTTTGCATTTCGAGGAATGGAAGTTGATTTACGGAGGAAGGTATTAAGAATGAAATTTCAAAAAAAAAAAAAAAAAAAAAATTAGAGTAGGTTTTGTCAAAATTCTATTGAAGATATGTTCGTCGTTTATTTTAAAACAGTTAAACATTTAAAATCGCATTTTTCATACTAGATATTTAACGAAATAATCATTTAGCAGCGTTTGGAAATGGAAATTTTGTAGTTGAAAGATTTTTCGATAATAGCGGGAGAAAATTTTTTTAGATAAGAAGAGTTTTTTTAATAATGAAATGTTACTTTGCCGCAAAAATTAATCTTTTATTTCATATACATCGATGCAAATTAATGTTTGAAGCAATACTTTTTGTGAATCTTGTTATTTCAATGTTTTGCATTGAAAAGTTTTTTCCTTCTCATTAAGCATATTCCATCATAGAATAATCTTACTTCCGTGGACACTTTGTTTATATCTTTTCCACACTACCTTCGATTTATCAATCCCGAAATAAAAATAATTAAAAAAAAAATCGAACTTCCTGTTGTCATCTGGAATTTGTCACATGACTCGGACAGAGATTAACCGGCTGCAACTGGATGTTCTCCAAATCAAAACAATTTTTTTCCCCGCTTTTTCCGCTGCGTATTAAAGCCTAGTAATATTAATAGCTTGCTATGTTCTTTCGTACGGCCTTCCGTCAATTCCCAAGGTTATAATTGCTCTCCTCGCGTGTTTTGCCGTTTCCACTAGGTGCCGGATTAAAGCAGTTCTGACTCAAAGATAACAGAAAGGATGATTGTTGACATTGTTATCTGTTGAAGCTTTCATGCTACTTACCTTATAAAATCGGATGATGTGGACAAAGGACTTCATAAAAACTCGTTTTTGTTGGAAGTTCTTTGTTGCTATGGCCAATTGATGCCTCAAATCCAACCACTGTAATTAATGCAAATATTCTTTTTTTTGTTTGAATTTTCTCATCTATGAAGTATAATTTAGAACAATATCATTTTGAAGTTTAAAATATATAGTGTTAAAAAAGTGATCTTTTTTTACATTTAACTGACATTTTATAAACTGGAATTATACTAAATATGATTAAAAATTTTTGTGTATCAAATTATTTGAATTGGACTGCTATGAAAAAAAGTTTTATTTTACTAGTCTTAATGGCTTAAAATTTTGTATTTTAAAGGGCTTTTTTGAGTAATATAACTATTTTACTTTCAGGTGTTCTATACTTTTCTGATGAACCCTCTGAAAGGGTGTTGGCCTGTCAAGCCTTGGTTGAGCGCCTGGAACAAGCTCTTAGAGAGGCCAAATTAATTCATCTACAATGTGGAGAAGTGTTATTGCCCAATGACCTCATATGGAGAATCGCCGACCAAGTTCTTGCAGCGTCTGACTACGAGCCCTGCGGTTTGAGAGGATGCCTTATATACATTCATCTTCAAGTATGTACCATATTATCAGTACTTATATTTTGTAATAGCATCTTAAATTTGTAATCTATTTGCTTAGTTTTATCAATTTAATGCAATGATTTGTGTAAAGTGTTTCTCATAATTTTAGTTGCTTTACTATTTGAATTTTTATCAATTCTCACTACAAACAAAGAAAAATCAATTTGTTTATTTTGCAAAATTCGTAAATTATATTAATTCTTAAGTGGTTATCAACATTTTAGACTGTAATTTAGTAATTTTATATTTATATTAAATACTTACGTGGTTTTTTATTTTTTAGGATACCAAGAAGCTAGAAAGAAGGAGAGTTGGTGTAGTCAAATGTGATCCTAATACAGTGGCTACTTTTGAGATCCACCTAACACTTTTTCAAGACAATAACAGTTGGTGGAATCTTAGGCATCTGTTACCTGATAAACTATTGCAAAGTTTAGGGAAACGGTCCAGTCTTGTGGTTAGCAGTCATTTCTTACTGGACAAAAAGAAGCTTTATCGATCCTCCAGTCAATGAGACTTTTGATGGACTTTATCTTCTAAGTTTGTAGTTCATGTATTTAATAGCAGCATCTCGTAATACTTTGGTCTACGCACCCCCTGTATTTTGAGTAGGCCTCTTATTTGTGAAATATATTTTTGTGGGGAGCATCTTTTTAGATTTAAAAATGCACCTAGTAGATGACCAGTTTGTTACAGCCTGTTCTTGTGGCTGAATTGTATTTTTAAGCCTGTGCTTTCTACTGTGTCCGTAGGATTTGAAATCTCTTGCGTAAAAAAAGTGTATGTAAACCTTAAAACTGGTCTCTATGAAAGAATTAAGTTCTTAAATGCAGACCACAAAATTTAAATTTTGATAATTTAAATGAAACCCACCAATAAAACTTATCTTTATATTGATACTCTTCACATGTACTCAGTGAACTGGACTAGGTATCATGATCTGCTTAAATGTGAATTTTTTTTGAGGCAGGTGATGTTTACCCATTTTAGTAGGATGTTTAACGGGTTAAAATACAAAACTCCTGCCGCTAGTATTTACCGGCATGGGGTGTGCGTTAGGCAGTTCGAGTTAAAGCTGCATAAAATTGATGCTTAGTACCTGTGGTTGCTGCTGGATGGCACCACTGTACATTACATTTATTAACTGTCTGTGATAGGTGAACTTTCTTTTATGTGGTCTGGACATTAAACATTGTCCTTTTTTTATTTTTTTTTTCTGTATCAACTTTTCTCCAAAAACTTGTAAATTACTAAATCATAGAGGCTTGACGTTAAATGTTGTCTATGCAGTAATTGTAAGGATAATGCAGTATTTGCATAGAAAGTGGCATGATTTTGTATATTGAAGAAGAAATTTTTTAAAAAAGGTTTTCTTGTGGTTTTAACATGTGCCATTTAAAATAATTATTTTTCCATATAAGAATAAACTTATTTCAAGTTTTTCCTTTGTTAGACTTCCTTAAAACAATTGAATTATTCATTTTCATGTACCGCCAAGCCACAAGTGATAACTGTAACGCACAATTTAAGCTTATAAGGTTTATTAATTTACCATTTGTGAGAAAAGTTGAACCTTTTCATTTTTCTCTCCTGGCATAATAATGTGGAGAAAACCAAGGAAGAATATATAAAAGTGGAGTCATAGCTATTTTAAATTGCATAGTTAAATTGTAATCATTAAATTTTACTAGGGTTTTATTTTTTTTTATAAGATTAATAAATTGCCTTTATGAATTCTCCAAATGATAAAAGTTCTTTAAAAACTGAGTTCTTAATATTTAAATATTTTTGCTGTGTTATTGCTATTTCAAACTGCTTGATTGTTGTGAAAATCTGTTCAATATTCTTCCTTGGGACTTTAAATTGGACACTTCAGGAATCGATGAATTCTGGTCCTGCAGCACATGTAATAATGTGCCAATAAAGCATTTTGTTATTTAAAATATTACTTTTCATCAAAACTTGTCTCTTTTTCCTTTGTAACTAATATACTTAAATTCATGTGGAGCAATTGTAATCTGAAAACTCCCTCTACTACTAGTGTTTTAAAATGAAACGTGATTTAAATAACTGTGAATCCTTTTTAAATAAAAATGTGATAAAATTTTATCATTAGATGTTTAATTGAGTATTTTCATTGTTAAATGTAAATTTGAATGCAAGTTGGAATTGTGTGGAATTCGAAGGAAGTGTGCGTGTCTTTATTTCTGTAGAAATTTAAGTATTCCTGATATGAGTGTGAGGAAAAAAATTGATCCCTGCCTCTCTTGATCTAAAATTTTCATAAAAGAATATTGTGAAAACCCTCAAGCATATTTTCTTTTCATCCTATTAAAAAATGCCTATATTTTGATAAATCTAGTGCAGCTTTTAAGTTTTTTAATGAATTTATATATAATTTTTCTGCCTCGTGTAGCTATTGTGTATTCCTAGCTAACAGGAAAACAAAATCATTAAATTATTTTAATATATTAACTAAAATTGAATTTGTCTATTCCATCTTACTTTTTTAAGTATAATGGAAGTTTAACTCGGAAAATTTCATACTATATATTCATTAATATCATTTTTTGTTTCAACTTTAATATTGGCTGTTTTTTTTTTTTTTTTTAAATATGTTATTCAAAATGATTTAAAGTTTTCATGACTTTTTGATATTTTTCTGCAAAAGAACTATATGCTTGTGGATGAAATAATGGATTTCTTAAAAAATTCTTGATGTTTAAAATTCTGTTCCCATAATGCTTGTTTTATATTATATTATAACTGGATTTAAAGCACTTAGGATCTAGATTACACATAAGGGGAAAAAAATTGAATATCCTTAATTTCATTTCCATGGAAAACTTCATCTTATGCTAATGGGTTGTTGCTTTTATTCGTGTGATTCCTTCAACTGTATAGTGTTCATCCTTTATTGTTGATCATATCCAGGCACTTCTGCAATTATAGTCTAACCAGTGGCATTTTGAAAGATGTTTTTTCCTGTGATTTATTGTAAAGTGTACACTTTTCATAGACTAAAAATTGTAAACAATATTTTGTAAAGCTGAAAGCCCTGTTTTGAAAGCTCAGCTTTTTATCGTGGTAATTTTTTCTATCTTAATAAAGGTATACTAGTCAATATGATCTCTTTATTTGCAATGTTAATTAGTGTTACTGAATTTCTCGAAATATTCAATGTTTTGGTTTTGCTTTGAAAAAAATAACTTGCTTGTAATTGTATATCTTTCTTGAAACATTCTTAACATTGTTATTCTCCAGTTATTTTGTAATGTGACTGCACAAGTTTAAAATTTGTATATCATTCCTGTAAACTTATTCAGTTTGGTGTTATTTTTTAATCAAATTAGTTTAGACAAGAAGAAAAAAAAATCAGAGGTTGTGTAAATCAATGTGTAGATTTTTTTCAGGTATTAAGCCATTCTGTAGTAGGTTTATTAGTTATAATCCAATTTTTTGAAACCAAAGCTCTGATTGTTGCATGTATATTTACGAGGTGTTCAGGAAATACATATTGTGTATTTTTGTTCTGTTGGCTAAATGCTTGGAAACTTTGTGCTTGTATGTGTTATTGGATGAACAACTTTTTGTATGTGTTTTATATTTTATAAGAAAAATAAAATAAATTTATTTCAAAAGATATTTTGTTTTGTCATTTATTTATCTTTGTTTCATAGCCAATTAAAAAGTATTGTTTTGGATATCATAAAATAATTTTGGATTTATAAAATATTGCAAGATTAAGAAGAAATTAAATTTTTAGGGTAATTTTTTTCCTGGCATTCTAGTAATTTTGGACAAGTTTTTTTATTCAATTTGCAGGATTTAGATTATATGAAAGGAATAGATTGATAAAGTGATATAGTTCCAAACAAAAGTGTCAACCATATTTTATTAATACTTAAAGGTTAGGAGAGTTGTCTAAAAATCTTATTCCTTATCTGTAGCAATATTTATTCTTATAAGAGCTCTGAGCAGTTGTGATCTGTCAGAAAATTTATTTAAGAAGACTTATCACAATTATTGTCTGACATTAGGCTACTGATTGTCAACTGTGCTGAGTAGCTAACACAGCCTTAACTTTTAAGTGATGATAATCATCTAACTTATTTGTAATTATTAAATTGGGAAAGTGTTAGGTCAACTGAGATATGCTTTAAAATCCTTTTAATATTGGGAAATGTAATTAATTTATCTGATACAGGACTTCAAGGACTATTGGTAAATTGAATCTGCAATGCATATATATATATATATTATTTACGCAATATGTGAAGAATATCTGTAAGGGGAAATATATATTGTAATAACATGTAATTACATGCAGAAGAGAAGTTTGCTGAATAGTTTACTTGGTTTTGGTGTATAAATTCTAATGTATCAAAACGAACTACTCTAAAATATCTTTTAGAAATGGATGAATTATTTTATATTTGAGGTTAATACAAATAACTATGAAAAAAGCTCTGCAAATAACTGATTTAACCACCTATAGTGTGCTTTTTTTTTTACTATCAAATTACTCAAATATAAGAATGAAAGTAAACGAAATATCGAGAAATGTATAATGTTAAACTTTTCTGGTATTAAAAATAAAGGAAACTATAAATTATCGAGAATTTAATATAAGCTAAATGTAATTAAAATTGAAGCAAACGATAAAAAATTGGAAAGTGATCTGGTAATGGGCCCCTTGCTAAAAACATAAGCCCCTTAAGTGGCTAATAAACAAGAACTAGAGTGAAATTTTATTTTTTCTGCCAATTAAAGCTTGCACTACTCGGAATAATCAAAATATGTAACTGGCCGAATGTTTAATTTGCTAAAACGTGTGTGAGAGGGAAAATGTCTATTTCTATTTGTGTTAGTGAATGCTATTTTTAATATTGTCTTTCAAAATTTACCATTTTCAGATATTCAGGACCCGTGTGATACCGGAAATGACAGAATAGTTCCACTGTAGTTCATACATGCCGTAACAGGCAATTAAAATGGGTTCCCAGCGCCTGGGGGTATAACCGGACATCCTGCCTCTGGGGATTATTTCAGGGACTTGCCTTCTTTAGGTAATTACGGGCATCATGATCCTAAGGTACCCTAGTGATCTTTTTCTTTCCCATGGGTTTTGCTGTCTTTGGTAAACACGGGTTACCCTAGCGATCCTTCTCTATTTTCGACCCTTCTTGTCAACTAATTTTTGTCTCTTTTTTTTTTTTTTCAATTTCTTCACGTCTAGACCACAGTTAAATCTTGTTTTGGCGCAGCATAGCCATATCTGGCTCTTGCGCCGATAAACTTGATATTCACTCACTCAGATATTCAATTAAGTCGTTTATTCACCACGAGCGATGCCTATTAATTCGGTTTTTCTGGATTTTTTAATTTCTTAAATTTACTTCTATCACTCTTTTTAAAGAGCAAGAGCGAACAAAAATATTGCCGCCATGTTCTCAGAAATATGTTTTTTTGTTAAACGAATTAGAAGTAAGAGAGTATTAATGTGTGGAGTATGTGTTTGTATATATTTGGTGCTGCCATCTTTGGAATTGTTATCAAAATAAATGTACTCCACCTAAATGTAGTGCTGCCATCTACCTAAATTTCAAAACGTCTCTGAAAGTTAGTGCTGCCATCTACAAGGAAAATAGTATAGTAGTATTAAGTTTCCCAATTATTTTATTATGCTACCATCTGGTTTCGAAGAAAGTTCTTTTAAATTGAAATGACAAATGAATGTTATTTGTCATTAAATTAATTATTCTTAATTTTTTAAAGAAAATTTACTTACATTTTAGGGGATGCTACTTGTGTATTATTTTCAGATTTGCGGCTCAAATACTTTTTGAGCCTTTATTCAGCGTAAGCGGTATCTACTTATTCAGTTTTTCTGACTTGTATGAAAACTCGAGGTATTGTAAAGAAAATTGTATTTAAAAACTTAATTACAGATAAATTTACTTCTAATACCTTTATTACTTTATAAATAGCAAGTGAATAAGCATTGTCAGCATATCTTCAATACTGATCTCGGAAAGTGTGGCACTTTTGAAAAATTTCTGAGAATGAACATACAACTTTTGTTTTCGTAAGAAAATTTATCTGATGGCAAGGAAAGTTTATAAAAACTTACAATTTACGTAAATTTTCTATTTAAAGTAGATTACTTATTCTTAAAAAGAATGGGGAGAAGTACATTCTTAATAACTTACTATTCTCATCAGGGCTAAACAATAGAACTGTTTATGCCTAAATAGATTTACATAGCGATGTCAACGAACAAATTAATTAGCAAGAATTTACTTCTAAGTAGAATTTTCTCATTATGAATGCTACTTTATTCTCATAACCACGTTAGGAATTAAACATGAATTTCAAATTTCGTTTTGAGTTGCGTTGGTTTAAATTTGAAGTTCCCTTACATTAAATGATGAATTAAAACTTTCCATGTACGTTTTTCTAGGATTATTGCAATAATTGACAGATAATTTGATTTCAATTCTAAAAATGTAATTTTACATAAATTATTGAAAGTTTTAAAAAAATGAATTGCAAGTTCCCGAAATTTTTAGATATTTGTATTTTCTATCTCCAAAAACCCCTTAATACAGATTTTCTGGTAATTATCTCTTGTAGTTTCAGAAATCACCAAGGTTGAAACATCGATATCGATGATTGTAATGTCCTGTTTCATTAACAACAGAAAAACTGAAACCGGGGGAATAATATGACCAACCTGTATTATTACCGAACTAGCAGCATTGATTAAAAAAGTACTTTATATTTTATTAAATTTTGAAAAAAACATATTAAAATAAAAGTTAATGATTCAAAATGTTTTTAAGGTGTTATAATTGAAAAAGATATTAAAAGTTTTGCAGATAAATCATATATATATATATATATATATATGCCTTGAAATGATCTAGTATATGAATTTTCAATATTTTCCTCCTTATATCTCTAAAATTAATTACTGAATAACTATGATTTTTGAAATTTAGGCTATTTAGACTATTCTTTATCGAATTCTGCAAGTATTTCAAATATAAAAATTTCTTAGTAAAAGTTCGAGCTGTTATTAGAATTGAATTAGTTTAAAGCAAATTCCTAACAAAATTACATTCTTTTTTTACTTATACATTCATAAATAATGAAATGTAAATACTTGATTAGTGAAAATAAAACAAAACTGAAATCTTGATTCCAGCTAATTATCTAAGTGAGATATTTTCTTTTATTTTAACAAATCCTTAGAAAATCACTTACATTACTGTTAAACAGTTATTTTAAAGGTTTTGAAACAATTGCAACTTCACCGAAATCATTGAGAACGAAAAGAAACCTAATAATATTGCTTTACTATTCAAATAATTTCAGGAAATCACACAGTTTTGAATAATCACAAGAGAGAGAGAGAGAGGTTAATGTTTCTTCAAATTTACTTTTGTAGAGGAAACTTAACTAACTCTAACTCTTTTAATTAACTTTATAAAGCAGGATTTAAGTTGTTCATCTGCAGAACTCGTATATGGTTCACCACTAAGTTATAACATAATTCGTATTTACCAAATATTAACTTTTAGCAGACGATTTGTCTGACTCCAGAACAGAATATCTGACAACAGTATATTTTATTAATCTTGTTAAAGTATATCGATATAATAAAGATAAAAATAAATAAAACAGATAATAGAGAAATATATGAAAATTGATAAATTTTCTTCACAATTTTAGTAATTTTGCTTAGTTATTTAAAAAAAAATGTAGTAAAAATTTTTCAGCTAATTCTGGAGCAATTCTTGTGAACATTTCAAATAGCAATAAAATTAATTTATGAGGATGGCTACTGATTAGTTAAAAAACTAACATTAATAATTACCAGTTCTGGTAAATATAACTAATTCAGTAATGTTTTTTATTTTTAATTCTGATAGGTGAAAAATAAGAAATAATGATAAAATATAAAAAAGGAATGAATGCGAGAAAAAATAGTAGTTTTATTTTAATCAAAGTCATGTATAAGATTTTAACTATGAATTTGATGACTTTTAAGCCATAGTCGAGTGCTGATAACCAAACTTTCAATATTGTTGGATCTTATTTTTAAAGCCACGTCTTTGCAATAGAAAACGGCATCAAAAAGCGTGATAGATGCGCCAAATAGGCAATCCTTTTAATATAAACCTATTTGATCCTTTTTTACTGCAACCCTATATGTAATTGCGATTTAGCGTCATTTTATTTTCCGTCGCCAAGGCGTGGACTAAAATAGGATTTTACCCTTTCATGTTAGATAAAGTTTGAGACGTTTGTAAGATTTAAGACAGTTTTTGCCTGATATTGAAAAATGGGTCCTATGCCAGGCTCATTTTCCAGACAGAAAAATACTCAGATATCGTTATCATAATCTGATTTCACATATCCTACAAAAGAAACTAACTTTTTACACTACTGAATTCAATTTGAAGAAATCCATTTATTCTAATATAAAATATGTAGCACAATAACATTCAACTGATTTTTAATTTTACCTATTAAATTAAAAAATAGTGTTTTTTTTAAAAATGTTACTAAGTTTTACAGAGGTAAGATGAAAAAATATGGATATACTTGTACATATCAAACTTATATTTAGGGTAGATTATAGAGAACTTCTATAGTGTAATTCATCTATTTGCAAATGTATTTCCAGTTTGGGCACACACTCAGCTCAATGAAGAAATGCAAACATTGCTTCAATGAACATGAATTTTCAGTATTTGATACCAAAGTTTTTAGTGAGATTTTAGTTAATTGTCTCAGTCCAAATATCTGGGTACAGTGACCATTTTCAAATTAAAAACAAATGACTTAATTCCATTCCCAAAAACATACAAAGCTAAACTTAAGAAAAACACAAAAATAAAAAATATTAGCAAAACTTTTACTTCACAATACATTTATTACATATTATCATGTAAAACATTCATATGCAAAGATTCAATTTTCAGATTTATGAATAATGAAGTCACAAAGCTTATTTTCATTTGTATAATAATGTAAATATATCTTTTGATATAATGAAATTTACAAATTTATTTTAATAAGCATTAAAAGTGTACAGATTATTATTTTTGAAACTTAAGAAACAAATATCAGAAAAAAAAAATTGCACAAATATGTCAATTACTTATAAAAATATTCATATTTTTAAATATATTTGTTTTAATAAAATGAATGGATTTAAATGTTAAATTTTCCACACAACTAAAATGACTGATGCTTTACAGCTTGAGGATTCTTGTAATAAAATAATAGCAACATTGGTCACATAAATAAAGATAAAAAAAAAAACTATGATAGACATTTTTACTTCTGAATGTGTACCTAACACCTAAAAACTTTAATTGTATTTACAACAACAGAAACTTTTTTTGCAGCATTTGATTTTAAAGTATGCTTTTGTTTCTTAAAAATTATATATTCAAATTGTATTAATAATTAATTTAATTGTATTAATTAAATATTAAAAATTGTATTGATTTTCAACTGGTTATTTTTTTAGCTGTAGCATTGATAAGATCTGAAATCAGCATAAAAAAAAGTTTTTTTGTTTTTGTTTAACATTAATCTTTGAAACCCAATTACTAAAGTAATAACAAAGAAATAAATTTGATATTAATGCTTCTAAGGATGTAAAAATATTTTCAAATAATAATTCAGTGTTTTGGTTTGATTTAAGAGATAATTTGTCTCTGTGTGTGTGTTCATGCAATTTTAATTTTATAAATAACAATGAAAGATAAAGTTAAAGAAATATAAGAGGCATTTTAAACTTAGTTACAATTGTAGGAATTAACTGAAATACTTCATTAAAAAGTAAGTTACACTATAAGAGAAAAAAAAAATTTGCATTTTATAAATAAAATTTTGATGTTTTAATTTTCAGAAACAATGCAATAATTAAAAAAAAAAAAAACTGTGTTTTTCATGAATTTATAAATGAAAATACATATTAAACATTCAATTAATATACTTAGATATATATACTTATATGCTAAAATAATGCAATAAATATTTCACATTAAAGATACATTTTAGGCAAATAAAATGTTTTGATACAATTCTAAAAAGAAATAGTAAATAAAAGTAATAAAAATAATTGAGCAAAGAAAAGAAAATTTTCAAATGTCTATAATCTCCAATTCATATTAATTAAATATCAAAGTGTGCATTTTTATTAAATACTTTAAAAATAGTCTTAAAAGCTTTGCAGAGGTTCTTAACCATTACAAAAACTATTCCTAAATAATTTTATTTAAACAAAAAAAATGAGCAGCATGCACTTATGATAATAGCCCTTTATACAACAATTAAAACTAAACTAATTTGTTTTATATTAAAAATTTGTATCAAATTGAATAAAATTAAATTACTGTACAAAAAGTAAGAAAGTACAAATGGACAAATGAATGAATGATCTATAAAAAAAGAGGCACATATTTTTAATAAGATATGTCACACACTTTCCATTCCAAGTGAAGCAAACCACAATTAAAGAATCATCATCAAGCTTATATGATGTAAACATCACTTGATTAAGAATCAATGATTGAAGTTGACATCCAGTCTCGAAGCAATGCATTGAACACTCAAATGTTTGTGTCTTAAGCACGATAAAAACTTTTTGTTCACATATAAAACAGCGTTCAGAGTTCCGACGTTTCCAAGTTCGTTATATGTGGTGCTGTGATCAACTTTGGAATCTGTTCATAGCTATACACTGCATTGCACTTGTTTAAGTCATTCTGTCGCTTTGTGTCAATGGAATCATGTGACAACAAACCAGAGCTGGCATCATCTGAATCCATAACATGACTTCCATTTTTTAATGGCTTATTGTTAGTGTTTAAGGGAGTTATTAACTTGGCAGGAGGTATATTGGTGCCACCATAATTTGGACGCCTTGGTGCAGGACCCCGCATTCCATTTTTGACATGTTGCACATAATTGTTTTCTGGGTTATGTCGTACGGGCGATATTTGATGGTTGCGAATACCTGGTACAGATTTTGTGTGTTCACTTGAAGGGCTGATTTCTGAAATGGCATTCTCATCCAAAGAGTTATTGTCCCCAGAATTGTGGCTGTAATTAAGATTTAATGTATTTAGTTGAAATATACAATATTACGAAGTTAGACATTTTATACCATGCATTAACACAAAGTAATAAGCAAAACATTAGCTAGCATAACAAAATATTCAAGTATATCTACTATGATAACAACATCATATGTATAATGCTTTTATTTGAATTTTATTTTAGAGTAATACCATTTTTTAAAAAAAATGAGCAATGCTTATTAAGTTGTACAAGCTTAGCATTATAATCTTCCCTTTTGACCATTCCCCATAAAATCTGAAATCAATAAAAGAAAGTCTTGGAAAAGCAAACTAATAGTATTAGGTCTACCGGACAGTTATGCCTATTAGTGAACATAAAGAAAATAAAACATTTTTCATACATTTAATAATATTTATTGTACAGTATATTTTCTGTCATTACTTTGAACTCTTGCCAGCGTGATGGTAATTTTTAAATACCGTTTTTGAAAAATGCCTTGTCTTTGGGGGGGGGGGGGAACACAAGCAGTGGTAGGTTGATGTATGCTTCAGTTTTGAATTGTTTTTCTTTAAAAACTTTTGCAGGGAGATAAACAAGAGACAGTTAGAGAGTGCTAGGATGGAAGAGTATGGTGGATGTGACAAGAATTCCCAACCTAGTTCTGTGATTTTTCGATGAATTGCCAAATCAGTACAGGGTTTGGCATTATATTAATGCAATATAATATGCTTCATATTGAACATCATTGGTTTCTTTTCTTTCACACTATTGTTTAAATCATCCATTTGCAGATAGTACCTCTCCAAATTGAGCTCTTTACTAGGTTTCAAAATCTCGAAATGTTTTGGTGGGTTGGACATTCCATCATAAGCACTGCCTTCTCATATCCCGGTTTAATCTTGATTTAGAAGTGGAGAGGACAGATAGTCCAAGCTACAAGTATGCTCTTTTCATTACAATGTATTCGAAAATAATCAATTTTTCATCACCAGTCATCATCCAGTCCAAAATGGATTTGTTTTTGTTACAAGCAAACACAGATGTGCATATGCCGATTCAATAAAGCAAAATTTTCTCATTGAAATCACAAGGCACTCATCTGGAATGTTTATAGACCAATCCAAGTAACAGTGGAAATTATATTGTACAATAATATTATTAAATGTTTGAAAAATGTGTTATTTTTCTTTTATGTATTGTGAAAAATGTATTATTTCCTTTCACTTCACAAATGGACAGAACTTTCCAGTTCATCTAATATAAACATCTTTTGGTTTTTTGTGAGGATATTAAGTAAAATTGGTTTAATTTGAAGTTCACATTCAAGTTTCAAATAACTTAAAAAACAATGAATGAAATTTAAAAATATTTAAAATAAAAGAGGTATTTTTGTACTTCATAAAAATCTCAAAAGAAAGACATAGATATTTATATATTTTTTACTTTTTTGTAATATACATAAACACATATTTTTAAAAGAAAAAAATTATTAGATATAGAAGTACAATCTAATAATTTCAAATACTAGAAGTACAGTAATTTTTCTAATATCTAAGATCAAAATTACTCATACTTTCTGAGATATAATAAATTATATTTGAGTTTCATTGAATAAAGTCATTAATTTTCATACTTGTAATATTTTAAAGCACAAAATTTTTAAAAAAATATTTATAAAAAAGCATGGAATCTGTTTATGATAGTTAAAAATAAATAAAATGGTTAAGAAGAAAATGTTCATTTTTCCAATTTTATTTAATGACTCAATTAGAAACAAAATTTAGATTTAAAAATGTCAAAAAATTATTTTTTTAGTGTTTTAATGGAAATTGATATCTTTTTGCAATTTCTAATTAAATATAGCTCAGCTCATATTATAAAATCAAAAGAAGTTTAAAACTTACATTGATAGTAAGATACTCCATCAAAGTTTATCCATAAAAAGAATAATTTGGAGTTAAAGTTTAGCAATATATTAAAGACTACTTTTAAAGTATAAAGAAAAAAATCTTGCATCTTATCTAATACTAATCTCCCCCTTACCTTATCTGTTCATCTTCTTTGTACCATTCATTGTCATAAGAATGCATCCATATAGGATTAGATCTGTAAAGATAATGATAAACTTTAAAAGATAAATATTTTGGACATAAAAAGGAGGGGTGGGTAATTCTTTATAAATACAATGGAGAGTAAAACAAAACTCTTTTAGAACAAGCAAAAAGACACATGTGAAAAATTCATTTTTAAACATTTATATAAAGTGTCATACAATCAAAATATTTTATATAATTTATTTTAGTAATAATTTAATAAAATATTATTTAAGTTTTCTGCAATTCTATTAAATTTGGCCTTATTTTCTTCTCATACAAATTTAATATATTATTTAGTTATTGAAAAATATTAATTTGACCACAGTTAGCAGCTTCTTTTTTGTTTATATATGTAAAAAAAGGATGCCTGAAAAAAAACATGACATTATCATACAAGTATTTAAAGAGTTTTAAAACTCAACATGTCTAGAAAACTTATTAATATCAAGTGATAATTTGAGAATAATAAAACTTGAATTTTTACCCTTCAACAGAATGCTGATTAGTATTTGGTACATCCATGCGATTTAAAGCTGAATCTTGAGAACCTAAAACAGACAGTTTAAAAATAAGATAAATATATTTTCTTTTCAAAATAAATAAATAAATCCTTTAGAATATATATGTAACAATTATTGAGAAAATATAGAACAAAAGAAATACCAAATGCTGTAGCTGTAGCAGCTTTTAGTTTTCTTTCATATCTGAAAAATAAGTTTGAATGTAAATTTATGCACAGTAGAAAAATTCTAAACATATATCAATAAATATATAAGCATAACAAATTAAAAATAACAGTGTTATTGTAATATTCATCTATCTGCATTTTTAAAAGAGAAAAAAATGTTGTAGGAGAAAGGAAAATCTAACAAAAAAATTTAGTAATAGAATTAGTACTAAATTTCACAAAATTTATTAATTTAATGAGTATTAATGTGAATCAAGAACAATAATATGTGTAAAGAAGTAATTTTAAAACTTAAAATTCCATACAAAAAATATATCTAAAGGTTAAATTAGAACTGTCAAATGTTAATAATAGTGTGAATTTATTTAAACCAAACAAACATTAATGTAGAATCTATAATATTGTAGAATAAAATAAATATACTAATACAGCAATTTTTTTAAAGAATTCAAAGATTGCACTTGCCGGCTTCTTTGTGTGAAACAGAGAGAGATAACCAATACAAGCATGATGGCCAAGAAAATTGATAAGCCAATGAGCCAAGCTCGTACTTGAGCTTCCATGTTAGTGTCAACAACAGCAGTATCAGCAGGCTACAGAAATAAAATTATTAATGCTCATTTAAGAAGAATTTTTTTTTTTACATTTATAGTCTATTATCATAGATATTAATAAACTCTTACAACGCATAAAAACAAATTTCTCAAAATTTGGAAAGAAAAAAAGAAGTTCAGAGTATCAAATTAATTTTCATTAATCAATAAAACTTTGTATAATAATAATTATTGAAGTAATTTTTTTGGAAGAATTTATTCTAAGAATTATTAGTTAAATATATGAATACAACAAACATTTTATATATACATAACAAACACAAATATTCTAACAAAATATTTCAATTTGCCTTATATAAATGAATTAAAAATTATACATTCAACTTCCAAGAAAAATGTTACAATAAATGAAAGAAAATTAGATTTAACCTTTTTTTTTGACAGTATGATATTAGTTACTTGATAATGAAAAACTTTTCAAAATTAAATATAATGATAGTCACAAAAGAAGACAAATTTTAAACTCACTTCACTGTATAGCACATTGAATTCTTTAAATAATTCATCTAAAAATTCTATATTTTTGTCGATCAACCTAAAAATAAAGAAAAAATTTATAAGAAACATTAAAATTCAAAAGTTAATAAATAAGTTTATATATAGTTTAAAATATAGAATAAACAAATTGTTTACAAGAATAGAAAATATACTATATAACCATTATTTTTCATTAATAAAAAAATCACTCAAATACTCACGACAAAACTGTTGCAACTTCCATGATGGAGTTGTCTTCCCTGTTCACAAAATGCAAATACAGATCGCTCCTGTGTTCAAAACCAAAATAATTAATGTCATTACATTTAAGACATATTTCACAAACTATTACAATATAACATTCACAATGACATCTTTTCTGCTTTTTACTTACGCCAAAATTAGGGAAAAAAAAACTTACAGAGTTGGCTATTTCTTTATTCCTATAACAAATACTTTCTTTAAACATACATTGTACCTATTAAAAGTCTAACAGAGTTCAAATGTCTTTTCTAATAGGTGCAATCAATATAAATGAAAAGAATGTTGTTGAATAGGTAATTGCTGTTGTATAGGCGTTGTAAGACCTAATTTTCTTATGTGTATGTGTGGTATATATGAGGGTTACATGTACATATTATATTGATACATATACAGGTGATTCTCAAAATAATGGAAATATTACAAAAAGCTTAGTTAATAAGGTGCATCTAATTAGCTAAACTATCCACATAACATCTTAGAGTTTCTCAGTCTTGAAGAATCATGACAAGGTTGCAGAAAATCTTAAGATTTATGTACAAATCATGACAGAACCATCTTTGTGTTTTACAATTGGAAGTGAAACAAATTATTACATAAATTGAGGTACAACAAGAATTACAACAATTTATCCCCAGAAAGTTTGTGAAGATGGACATTAAAAAATACTAAAGGAAAATAAGCATAACAGCTAAATTTAGAAGAATATATAGGATGTTCCTCAGCTCAAGAGTCAAGCCTTAAGAGAAAATACAATACAGATAAATAAGCACTTTTTGTACAGAAATTAAAGGTCAGAAATGAAATGAATAACTATTGCCAGAAAAACAAGAAACATAGAGGAAATGGGGGAAACTCCCATTTCACCCATTTTTATTTATATCTACCCTGTTTTTATTTTATTTATATTTAACCTCCCCCTCTAATAACTTAGAAGTGTCAATGGAATGATTAGTGTATACTGTGGCTAGTCTACGACATTCAGTTGTAGTCCTCTGCTGCACCAAGTCAACATAATTTCAAATTTTATAGGTGGACCAGTCACTTGGCCAGTAAATTCATGCACTTTATCAATATTTTCTTATGAGGACAGCCTCAATACATTCATCATTGAAACTCCAATTCATTCTGATGAGGACTTAAGTGCAAAACTTTCAGTAGCTGTTGTAACTGTTGCTAGAGAAGGTATACTGATTACTTGCTTGACATTTCCATGCCTATATCAATGTTGGTGGATTATATTGAAGCACTTACTGTAATTATTTAGTGTAAAAAACTTTCTTGCCTATTCTCTCATCATTTCTTGTTTTCCATCAACACCTTTGCTGACATTTGTTCCATACATAAAAAAGTTTCTTTAAATGTATTTTAATATTCCTTAAAGTTTGGCCTATGTGAGTTCAGAAAAACTCTGCAAACTCTATTTCCAGTAGATTTTCTCAGTAATGCTACTAAATACATACTTTAATTTGTGTACTACATTGTTAGTGTAATTTTTTCAACAAAAAAATGTACTTACTTTTTCTTATCTACTGACCCATCTCTGTTTTCATGATATTTCGTTTCATCAACATTAACTATTGCTCCTGTGATGTTACTAAGAACTCTGAAATGGAAGGAAAAGTTAGATTTCATAACACACACACAAAATGTAATTTATCAAAATCATACACTAAGTCGATTTTAATCAACTTACTCTCGAAACTTTTCTAATTTTTCTCTTATTTCCTCAGGTGTTAACCTTAATACAAAACGAACTCTCTGATCTTCTCTTAACAGGTAAATCTAAAGAGAATGGAAAAAAGTTATAATTCAATGGGGAACAGCTTGAATCCATATATTATTTGATAAATTAATAATTTTTAAATTATGAAGTTTAGTCTCTTAGAGTATTATGAATTATTAAAGCTGTTTAAATAACTTGATAAAATTATATGAAGCAAATAAAGCATTTCACTAAAGGTTAGTACACACACAAAAGTGAATTTCTAAAAATATGGATATCACAATACTGAAATTCAAATATTTTATAAAAATGAACTTATATTACTATATAAGGGGGATGGTATTTGTGTACTAGTACAAATGTATTTATGTACAACTTTAAAGAATAAAAATAAATAATACTAATAATACTACAGTAAATATTTATACTTTTGTAAGTGTATATTATAAACAAATATTTTACTAAGTAATTCTAATAAATACAAGCATTCAACTTACAAAAACTCTAGCAGTATCAAAGAGTCCATCAGTGTCATTTGCAATAACTTCAAAGTCAAAATATCCTTTCATTCCTTTTTGTGGATCAAAATTTAAGCTGATGACACCAGTGTCTTTGTTCACAATAAATGGGGAAGCTTTCAGAGATTCCAAACCTTCGGATAATGTCATTTGCACACTGCCAGCAATGTAATATGACACTAGAGAATTCTTTCCCATATCAAGATCAATTGCCTGAAAAATAGCAAATATATGTGAATAAGTAAAAAAAATAAAAAAAAAAATTGATAAATAAAAATGAATAATGTAAAAATAAATATAATTAAGATTATAGTAATTACAGTTACTTGAGCTCAAATAAAAATTATCAGCCAATGTATACAGTCAAATCTTGGTATAGTGAACCCTAAATATAATGTGCAAATTCTTGAACTATTTCAATGGTCCCAAATGACTTCAGTTTAACTAATGATATTTTATGCTTATAGTAAACTCTTAGAAAATAAAAGTTCACTTAAGGTGAACTGAAATTTCTATTTTACAAAATTTTCTCCCTAATTTTTCAAAGGCAATTGTACACATACATTTCAGGATCCCCAAATAAAGAATTCCTAAGCTTGCAACTCATACGACATCTTTCAATCTCCCAACAGTTAAAATGAATCAACCACTCGGCCCTTCTACCCAATAAACATATTTCTCTTTCTATAATCTCCAGCCATCCCACTATTTCTAGGAATCCAATGGTTTACTACACAGAATTGATTTTTCAAACAACTTCTTGGATCGTTCTGATTTTTCAATCAGAACGATTGAGACATGAATCTTGGAGAACGATCCCCTCCTTTCTACCTCTTGTGGCTACTTTTATATCATATGAGCACTTTGGACCGAACAGATATTTTTCTATTTTATCAGTATTCTGAAAAAAATTGGTAAAATTGACGAATTCCATAAGTAGAAAGCATTTTCTATTTTAAAAAAAATAAGTGCATTAAAGATGGAGCTAATCAAATCAGTGCTATGCAAAGAGTTCTAATCAAAATTTACAGTCTCCAACATATAAAAAAAAATCACTGTCTAATCAATGTTTCAACAAAATTGGACATAGTAAACTTTTTTTATTGGGTCATCAGCAGCTTATGATAATACAGTTCGACTGCATTAATATTTGGTTCAATCGATAAAAAACTCATTATTAGAATCGAGATGAATGAATTTTCCCCGAGTTTGATTTTCTATTTGAAAACTAGTAATGCATGTGTAAATTTATAGCATAAGTGCATATGTGTGATATAAAACATGCCATACATCCCTTCAGAAATTCCTTCCATATATCTTCAGAAATCTATTGTAGTTGTAAAAAGTGCAGCAGAATCTTAAGGACTTTTTACATATATAAAGAACATATATAGGAAGTATGTGTTGCATGAGATTAGAACAGAAAAGTTTTGATTAAATAAAACATACCATTAGATAAACTGTGGTAAGCTACTATTCATATCAAAACAAAATTCATAATTTCTCAAACTTTTTTTTCACAAAACCTTTTAATGTTATGAAAAAGTACACATCTTTTTGTTAACATGTTCACTGTCAGTTGTCAGAATGGCAAAACTACATTCGTAAGAGATATTCCAGGAATTCGGAAGCCTATCATAAGTTATATGAGTATCTTTATTTTCAGAGTGACTGTGAAAGTCAGGAAGGATGTTAATGAAGAGGTTGTCAAGCGTGTTAATGAAACATTTTTTTTACAAGCATTGTCTTCAAATTTTGTGTTTGAAATTTTTCATGTGCCTTTTAAAATCAGCAAATGGTACAAGTATGGCAGGACCTTCACATCAAAAGAAAGGGAAAGTAAATAAAAAATTGAATGATGTTGAAATATTATCCCCCAGCACATCAGTGGTAGTGAATGTGTAGACTTATTTTCCACTTAATTATGTAGAATAATAATTTTTATCAATGAATCCATTTATATATGAGCACAAACAACTAATGCTGCAAAGAGAGAGTTTACAGTACTCAATTACTACTAAATACTTTTTGGAAGCTGTATTTTATATTACAGATGAATCAATATAAAAACATTTCAAATTACCTTTACAATCATGAAAGCTGTTCCGAAATCTGTTTCAGAAGTAATTCCCCCGGTGAAAACTCTTTTAATGAATCGAGGAGGGTTGTCATTAATATCTCTAACTCCTATGTGCACTTGCAGTAAGGAATTATCTCTAGGATCAAAGTGAGAAACTAGTGAAGGTTGATGAAAACAATCATCAGATGCTTGGACAATAAGGCTATAGTTTTGTTTTTCTTCCCTGTCCAATACTTCTGTTGCATAAAGTTGATGGGTAAAAATGTCCAATTTGAAGCGACCAAGATTATTACCTCCTATTAAATTATGAAATTTTAAAAAACAAACAAACAATATTTGAATAATTTTATCACATAAAGATATATGGTGTAAGAATATTTTTTATTAAAGATGACATAAATACAAAAATATTTCAAAAACTTTTAAAATTTGGATAGTAATAAATGGATGTTACACAGTTTCAATATTAAAAAAAAACATGCAATAACTTGAATAATGTTGCATTATGAGATAAAATATATCCCCTTAATCATAAAATAATGAAATTGAACAAGATATAACACAGAGAATGATTTATACCAAACATTAAATCAGTAAAGAAATATTTATTTTCAAAGTTATGTTCAATTTTAAAAATAAAAAAAAGTATAAATATGTTATCATTTATTAAGTAACTGAAATGAGTTTCACTTAATTGATGACAATAAATGAATTTTTAATATATTTCATTATTCTGATCTTTTTACATGCAATTTACATTGAGTTGATGCCAAGGCATTCATGAATAAAGAAGATTAGGTTTTTTTTTTAAAAAAAAAAGAACAGTAAAATTGATTATTATTCCAAAGCAAATTGATTAAAAAGGAAACACATATATGATTATTGAAAATCCAATATAGGATAACATCACCTTTGAGACATTTCAATCAATAAAACATTTTATTAGAAACAAAATTATACTAACCAACAATGAAATAACAAGGAATGGGTTTTCTGGAACCAGTATCATCATCTTTATCAACAGTAGCTATTAATTTAAAGCTCTCTTTTCCAGCCTCCAAATTTTCAGTAAAAATTACTTCATACTAATAAATAGAATAAATAACAAATTTCAGGAAAAAAAACCCAATTTTTAATGAATTGTAATTATTTATTATAATTTTATCTTCTACTTTGTACAATACAGTAACATAAATTACTCTTAAAAATAACAAATATTAGTTAACAATCATAATTATTAGGGGTACCAAATTTGTACAAATAAAAATATTTATTAATTAATTCAAAATACCAAAATAAATAATTACACATAATTTTTCCATTTAAGAACATTAATAATGAATACATAAAATTTAAAAATTGTAAAATTTTAATAACAAATAAAAAAGCTTACATCATCTTCTGTGAATTCTGGAGCATTGTCATCAACATTTACTATGAAAATAGTCAAATCCAAATCTGTTGATAGTGAAGTAGGTTGCCCTAGATCATAAGCTTCAACTCGAACCTAATAAAAGTAATTAAAAAAAGAAATTAAACTGATATATTTGAACAAGAAAAACTACTCCCAATTTTAAAAGGAAATGCAGAAAAATGTGTATATAACACTTTTTTTTTTCATGTAGAAAATATTGTCACTTATACAATTTTATAAGTTACGAAAAATTGATTTTCAATAGAAGTTCAATCCCATTTAACTATCAATCAAATTAATTTCCATTAGAGAAAATTCTGTTTCAGATTCGGTGAAAAACTGATATTATAAGAAAATTAATCGAAATGAACTTAATTCAAACAATAACATGAGCTATTTGAATAATTACGAGCATTATTTAATAATAACAAATGTTTATGAATTTAAAGTTTGATAGTGTGAAAAAATTAATTAAATCAGAAAAAAATTGAAACAAATTAAGAAAAAAGTAATACAATTTTTTTAATAAGTATACAATTATTTTTATACCATAACAAGGGTGTCAAAATTCATTTCCAACCACATGCCAATTCTAAATAAATGAAAGTCATGTGGGCTGTTTTATATGTAGTTATTGAAGTATTTTTTTAGTTCATCTCTTCATAGGAAGAGTACTATTACTTGTGATTTGATTTGTATAATAGAGCTTAAATTGTTCATATAGTGGCCTTTTATGTTACATAATTTTGGTATACTATAATAGCATTATTATACATCAACCATATAATGTTATATTTTTGTCAGAACAAAATAATCCAATTGCCACTTTTCAATGAAATATCGATGTTTGTAAGCAAGTTTCCATTTAGTTTTATTTTCACCAGGTTTCAATAACAATATAATATAAAAAGAGGAAAGGCCTTATTAAGCCTTTCCTCTAATAACAAATAATTGTTGAAACAAAACAATAAATTTTTAAAAATAAATATCAATATTTTTTCCTTGAAAATTAACTAAATAGATATGAAATAATTGCACAAATTAATTAGGTGTAACATAAATAAATTAACTTCCTTTTTCTCGAAATGCAGAACATAAAAATATTAGCCTAAGCAAGCAAGGTAGTAAAAGTCTAAGATGTGGAAAGCATTATTTTATTATTTTCTGATAAAATGTTCACTATTATTGGCAGAGGAAATGATTCAGTAATTAATTTGAGAATGTTGCGATTCCTTTTCAATAATTATGTATAATTTGAAGCTTTAAAAATTAGCTATAATATCATTTAAGCATATTTTTTTTACATTGACTAGGCTGCAGATATTTGTTGTGCACCATATGTGGCTGCAGACCACGAGTTTGACACGCTTACCAAACATGATTCATTTGTACACTTTATTAAATATATATAAATGTAACATGTAATAACTATTCGCAAGTTTATACCTCATATACTTTTTGCCTTTCCCGGTCTAATGGTTCTCTAACAGTTATAACTCCTGAGATTTCATGAATATTGAATGCTTTCCAGTGATTATTAGCCAATTTTTTGAATCTGTATCTAACTTCACCATTTAAGCCAATATCTGCATCTTGAGCACTGACTTCAACAACACTACTGCCAAGGGTAGCATTCTAAAGAAATCAGAAAAGTTAATTTTCATATATAAATTCTAATTTTTATTAAAATCAAGAAAATGCATAACAAAATAAAATAATAGTAACTAAACAATCCAATACATAGTTGTTTAAAAATTAACTTTCAGAAAATACATAATATCAAAAATAAAACAAAATGATTTCCAAACTGACTGTATTAATACTTTGATTATTTTAAATTTGAATGTATTAAAAATGCAAAAATTTTACAACTAGTAATTCATATAAAATATATTAATCAAAAATAAGAAAAATAGCAAACCAAATATCAAAATTATTCATGCTTTATTTATCACAGAATTAAAAAAAAAAAACCAGAAAATTTGTTACGAAAAATTGTAATAATAAATATTAGAATAGATATTAATATCTTCATTTTTTTTTACTTAAAATGAAAAAAAAAAAATTGATTATTCTACCAATCTAAAAGATAAGAACCTAATAAAAATGTAGTTTTTCTATTTCTGGATAATATTCTAAGAATCCCAATTCAATTTAAATCTGATATGAAAGAAATCTACCTCAAGAACTCTGATTGTATAATTCTGCGGTGGCTTCACAAAAACTGGGCTATTATCATTCACATCTGTTACACAAACTTGAAAACGTGAAGTAGTTTGCAGAGGAGGATTACCCATATCTTGAGCTTGTAAAACAAGACTATAATTTCCAAATCTTCCCCTTAGTGAATATCTTGAAACTACTCTTGCAGTGTTAGAATCCTGATTCTCAATACCAAATAACCCTTCATAAAAAAACATTTATTAGTAATTTCACAACAAATACATAATATGATAAGGAGAAAGAAATACATATTATATATAGCATATGACTATTACAATTGTTGTACGACTACTATAACATAAATTTAAGCAAAGAACATCGAGAATTACATGAAATTTTATCACAAAATTAAAAATATAATTTCAAATGATACAAGTATCTTTTAATATATTTAATTTTCTGGTACTATTTATATCATAAATATGTTAAACAATGAAACTTTAAACTTAAATACATGAAACAAATTTGATCAATAATATTCTCATTGATATTCATTATGAACATGAACACTAAAAACCTAATACAGCCATTGACAAATTTATTAAGAATTCATGAAAATATTAATTACAAATTTGAATGAATAAGTGAATATGCAGAAGAAATTATAGATATGCTGATATATTTCGCTCAGATTAATTAAGAACTTTTAATACCTTCATCATTTCCACCAACTATTGAGAATTGAAGTTTGCCATTGGGAGTTAATGTATCATCTGCATCACTAGCAGAAACCATGAATATTGTGTCTTTAATTCTGTGGAATTCAGTAACTGTTGCGCATACCTCTTGTTTGATGAAGATTGGAGCTTCATCATTCACATCTGTGACCCGAACTGTTATCTATAATTTAAAGCAATTATTTTTTACTTAGGTATTCAAAATTAAATGCACCATAGAACATAAAAGTAATTAGTTTATTATAAAAACTTTCTCTACAATTAATTAATAATAAACAAAAAGTTACTTTCATTACAATGAATTTCAAAAACTAAAAATTATTAACCAGAGCAAATATTCTGTCCATGAATATATAAAAATAAATAGAACTGACACAATGATTTAAGAAAAAATTATAAAATTCTTGAAAGTTATAAAAATTTAGACTTTTAAAATAATATTTAAAAAATAAAAATGAGTTATACTTTTTACATCATGAATGTTTATCATGTTAAACATCTTCAACACTTTTATTTATCATCTGCATTTAAAAGATATTTAGTCATACAACAGAAGTTTGCAATAAAAAGTATACTGTTTTAATTCTTCACTTAAAAATATCATTATGACAAAAGTTTATATTTACTTAATATAAATACAGTATTTCTAAATGGCTTCTTCATATGTATTGAATTTGAAACTTTTAGCTTTATATTTAATATTATGTTTAATTTTTTTCCTAGGAGATATAATAAACAGGAATTAAAAAGACAAAAGATATGAGTAAATAATAAATAAAAAATTAAGAAAAGCTTCCTTTAAATACATTTTGAAGAAATAGTGCATAATTTATATTTAAAAAATGTACACAAATTATAATATATATTAAAAATACATAAAGGAATTTTAAAAACATTGCATTATTTAAAACATATTACTCACTTGTTTAAAAGCTTTTCTGCTTTCACCAGTGGAAAACCCATAATCATAATTATCCCATGCTTGCACAACAAGAGTATAAGAATCCTTTTCTTCACGATCAAGAGGTGAAGCTACAGTGATGGAACCCTGTAGAAAAGAAAATACATTTTAATGAATCCAAATAAATTGTTGTATGAATAAATTAATTTTATAATAAGGAGTTTATTCATGCAAAGAATGATAGTTACAATTTGTGACAACCTATTCAAAATGATGAAATCAACAAATAGCATATGTGATTGTGAATAAAACTTATAATGATATTTTAAATATAAACAGCCTTTTTTATACTGTACACATTCATTTCAAATATCAAAGAATTTCTTATACAGAAAATAGCCAGTTACATTAAAATTCAACACCAAGAATTAATTTTACATATGACTTTTTTTATTGATTAAAAAAATAAATAAATTTTTCATTTGGATTTTTAATAACATAGTAATTTTACCTTTCATAGTCTCTTACAATACAGTATCAAGAGAAATATAGTTGATTGCACATAAATTTTTCTGTCTTAATCACACATTATTTCTTTTAATTTTCACTTCAAGATTTTTATCAGAGAAATGACAGTGCATTCTTAATTCATTTTTTTCTAAGTTTTCCAATAAGAAATAACTTTTCCTTATTTAATACGTGTAAAATATCTTAGATTAATTTATGTTACTTATTAAAATGAATAAGCAACATATGTAAATATAAAATGACAACTTTCATAACTTACATAGATAATTTTTCTGCATCAATTACAAATCATATCAAAGGAATTCAGTTGGCCTTAATATCAAATAATAAAATAATTTTTTTTAGATTAATGTAATTTTTATCACCTAAATTTGAAATATACAGAAAAAATAAATTTCACTATATAAAAATAACATTTTGCAATTGTATAATATAATTACATTATAAATGAATGCATAAAATAAAAATATTTTATAAATAAATATATATTGTGATTAAAATACAGCATACATAAGAGATTCAGCTATCAGCTAAACAAAACATACCGTTTCTTTGTTAATTCTGAATCGACCCTGTGTGGATGAAGTATCAAGAAGATAGGTAATTTTTCCATATTCACCAACATCTGCATCTGTGGCTTGAACTAAAGCTACTTCAGTTCCAATAGCAACATCTTCCGCAATTGAAAAATCTGTAGAGCTGGTAATAAATACTGGATTGTTGTCATTTTCATCCAAAACCTTTAAAATTAAAGATTATATATAATGATTAAAATAATAAAGAAGTTCCTTTTAAAATCTTAAAGATTTAAGCTGAAAAATTAAGAAAATATACCTGATAAGCCAAGAAAAAACATTTATTAATACTCTTTTTAATTTTATACAACATTTAATAGAGTAATATGATTTTTTTCATTTATCCATGTAAATATTTAAAAATTTTGCTAAGTTAAATAAATAAGAGTTTGACATACTTGTATGAATATATCTGCAGCTCCAGACAAGGGAGGAATACCATTATCTGTAGCAATTACAGTAACATTTAACCATGAAAACATTTCCCGATCAATTCTGTTGCTAACACTAACTTCACCTATAGTTAAAAATAATAAATATGAGAATTTAAAAGTAAATACACATCATAGTTATGTAAAGAAAAGAATAGTGAGTGTGGGTGAAAGTGAAGTTTAATGTCTTAAGAGCCAGCACCAAAAGAATAAATAAACTAATAAAGGTTTTGTAATCAGTTACCAATTAACAATAATAAATTTTATTTCACACATTACATATTTGGAATTTTTACAATCAGATTCATTTATAAACAATTCTTTAATATGTTTTATTCTGCACATTAAAAAATTTCCCTTATCAGTATTTAATATGACACAGTAAAACTAAAAACAGGAACTTTAAAATTAAATATACGAACTTGTTATTAAAAAAAAATTGTTACAAACAATTTTTAGATCAACTTGCAACTAAACTAGCAAATCATACAATTAATAACGAAAGAAGATTAATTATATACAAGGCAAATATAATAAATATTTGCCAGTTAAATACAAAATAACAAAAAATAAATAAGCAGCACTAACAAGAATTACAGGACATACCTAAATTTTTTAAAACTACTTTGTAACCTTTAAATTTAGTTGCAGTAATTGTTCGAATCATACATTTGTTCAATGAATTTGGGATATTTATTTGAACAAACTTAATTAAATCATAACATTAAAATTGGTTGAATATATTTCATAACAATGCCTTAAAATAATTTTTAAGCTTAATACATTTACAACTTAAACAAATAAATGTTTTGATTTAACTACAAATTAGAATTATCATTTAGTTATTATAACAGGAAATTTGTCAATAAATTCCTTTGATTTTCTAAAAAAATTAAATAAAAATTATTTTTTACTCATGCAATGAGTCAATAATAATTAATTCATTTAAAATCTTCCAGATATAAATTATATAACAATAAATAAATCTCTTTTTTTTTGGTCAGAATATTTTAGCAGTGTTCCAGAAATTTTGAAAAACTTTATTTATATAATTGACTTAGGAAAAAAAAATTACAAGAGAATTGAAAAGAATAATTAATTTTTTTTGAATGTGGGTTAAATACACTTAAAAGCAAAATATTTTAAATAAAAAAAGGAAGTAAGGTATGATAAAAAAAAAACAATATGTATTGATAAATAACCGAAACTTGTAAAGTAAATTATTCTGACTTATTAACATTTGCAACACAATCAAACTTCACTTCACAATCAAAATAACTTGGCTACATAACAAAATCAATGAATCTGAATATTTTTCTTTATTAAAAAAAAAATCACAGTACAGCCTTGTTAAGTCAGACCCCTTTAAATTGGATAACAGGGTCAGTCTGCACAATTTTTTTTTTTAAATTTGAGAAGCAATCTGCAAATTTCCACAGTATTTATTTTTTCTTCCATACATTTTGAAAAAAATATTTATTTCATAGAAATTTTCTAAAAACTATGAATGCATGAAAGAAAATTAGGTAGAGAGGGGACTTTACAAATATTCTGTGCAAAGTCAATAAGGTCTTAGTTATGTCTCTTATCATCAATTTTTACAAATGGCATATGGTGCTACATTGCCTAAATGGAAAATGCAATAAAACAGCTTTAGGCATACTTCTATTGTTCTCAAAGTAGATATCTATATCTTCTGCAAATATTATTAATATATGATTTTTTCAATATGAAGATGATTTTCTGTAACTACGTTTTTTTTTTTAAACTTCATTTCCCATTTTCTTTTTACCCGGATTTTTGATATACCAGACTGGCTCGGTTCCTAATTAATCTGACTTAATAAGGTTTTGCTGTACTGTACATATAAAATGTACCACTATGACAATTTTTTAAATGAAAATATAAAATTTGTTTAAATGCAATATAGATTATTCTATATTTTAAAAGATAAAATATATGTTTATAGAACAGAAAATTCAATCTGAAAAATTTTCAAGAGATTTCTACCAATTCATAAAAAGAAAGATTCATTAATTAATACTTTTCATCCTTTAATTTAAGAGGTATTACAAACATTGGATTTAAATAATTCAAGAAAGTAATTATCAAGAATATTTATGCATTTTAATATATTTTTTACAAAGAAACATTTACATAAAATATCACTAAGATTTCACCACATTATGCATTACGAATTTTAAAAAATTAGCAAAATCGAGCACATCTACTTTTTATGGAGCAAAATTTCAAATTTGAAGACCCACCTGTTACTGGATGCAGCCACAGCAAGCCAGTAGATTCTATAATGAATGAGCATAGAACAATAGAAAAGCATTGTTAGCATACAAGCCCTTTCACCAACACATTTTCATATTAGCATGTTAATAGCCACATAACATAAATGCAAAGCTGCATTAGGATTATTGCCACCATCTTATGTATATAAGCAATTAATTATATAATTGCATGTAAAATTCAATTTCAAAAGTAACTCGTATATATATATATATATATATATATATGAGTTTTATATATATATATATAACAAAAAAGATGTTTAAAGAAGGCCTGTTTCTATTATTAATTATCAGTTAATGTTTGGTAAAAATATTTATAAAATAAATATAAATATTATGCAAAATATGAAGTTACATGATATAATTTCTATAAATTTTACTACAATTATTTTCAACATACAAATATATAATTGAATTGAAGCAGTAGCAAGGAATACTGATGCAGATTTGCAAAAATTTATCATGTTTAAATAAATTATCAAATATTAGAATTATTTTTCAAACTATTAATTGCATTATTGCAAAAAGCAAAATTATGAGCATTAAAAGCAAGCTTGTTGGAAAATATTGCATTAAAATAAAAAGAATTAAATGCAAATGATTATTAATTATTTGTTACTTTTTTGGTTTAAAAAGAATCTTTTTTTTAAAGTCATTTTATGTAAATTTATTATGAAATAATTTTATTTGCAACCTCAGTTAAAAGTTTACATGATAGAAATATAATCGATACTGCAGTATGTAACATACACTATATATACTCGTATAGTGCATACCTAAATGTACATAAATATTAATTTTGCAACTGTTTACTTTCTTTCACTTATTTGAAATATTAATGCACGAATTTGCGAATAATGAAAATAGAAAAAATATTGTCAACTTTTTCAAATTCCAAAAGTATCTGAATAATTTCAATGGTCTTATTACTTTGAATTTCATTGAAGATGAGATTTAAAATGATTTTTTTGAATAAAAAAATTACAATAAAAAAGATGCATTACAGTTCGAGATGCTTTTTCCCCCATATTGCATATAATATACAAAAAAAATCCTTTATAAGAATATTGTAAGTAAAAAATTCTTAATGACATAAATCCTAACTACACAATCAAATGGCATTTGAAAATTCATTCTCTATCGAATTAGTTTTATATTGATAATATTTCCTCATTAACACATTCTCAATTTTTTAAGTTCCTGCTCCTTTAATGCACATTCAATTAAAAAATTCTAAAAATATTACATGAAGAAATGAAGGAAACCAAAATATCATTATCAAGGTACAATATTACCTGACTTCTTGTCCATTCCTACAAGCCCAATGATATCAGAGTTTCCTTGCAATGAATAAGTTAGAGATCTATTTTTGTCGGCATCTTCAGCCACAACAGTGACTATTGGAGAGCCGGGTTTTGTGTTTTCTGTGACAGCCTGTCGATAATATCTTTTCTGAAATCTTGGTCTATTATCATTCACATCTTCAATTTTGATTGTCAGTGTAGCTGTTTTAAAATAATAATACAGTTAGTTAATCAGAAATAAAAATCAAAGTATTAGTTTATTGCAAGCTGGAAAATTTAGGCAGGGAAATATAATCTCAGTTGAGCTATATATATCTGTAATTCAACTAAGATTTCTTTGATAATTTATTGATGCTAAACCTTGATTATTAAATTCAGGGAAATTGAAATTGAATCCTAAAACACAAAGCAAATATTTAAACACTATTATAAAAAATAAATTTAAGGTATTTAAAAACCACATGATATAATAATGTTTGCTTATAATCTCCAATATTGCTCAAATTTTAATGTTTTGGAGTTATTCAACATTTTTCAAAGTATTAAAACAATTTACAAAAAAAAATTTCCAGATTTCAGTATTATTATTTGGACCAAAATATCACAAGTTAATTGAATAGTCCTCACATTGTCTTAAATTTTTTTGAAAAGCCAGTTTTTGGAAATTAACATTATTCCAAAAATAAAATCAAGTTTAATACATCAAAAAACAAATCACTGAATACCACTATTACCAGTTGATGTTTGGCCTTTTGTAGCAGCAGCTAAATCTTCAACTTTAATAACAAGACGCATTGTTTCCAATTTTTCTCGATCAAGAGCTTTACCAACAGCAATAGTACCATCCATAGCATTGATTGAAAAAATATTATTGTAATCATATTCTGTAGGAGATACCAAGGCTCCTTCCTCTGTTCTACCTTCACTGTTTTTATAATCTACAGAAAATCTTAAAACTGGTCTTTCGTCAGCATCAGTTGCAGATACTCTGGTTACCACAGTCCCAACAGGTGCACTTTCAGATATTACTGCCTGCCAAATAAAAATAAAATTTAGGTAAAATGAAACAATCAAATAAGTAAAGGAATATAGGAATATATTAACAAAATGAAGGTTTACAGATTTGGATTAAATTATGAGAATAAAATTTTTTAAAAATGTCCAGAGTGTAAAAATTTATGTGAAAAAAAGGCGAATATTTAAATGATATATATATATATATACCTGCTGAAGAGAGGACATTTAATTTAACATTTAAATCAACTTAAATTATAATATACATCATTTGGATAATCTTAAATATTAATAATGTTAATTTTTGCAATTTATAAACAAGAAATATATTTATAAACAAGAAATTAAAAGGTCAATTTTAAATATCTTTGATAAAATTTATTAATAAGTAACTTTAACAAAATGAACAGATATTATTAAAACAGAATATTTTAGCATTGATGATTCCCTGGTTTAATATGCAGTAAACTGTTACTTTAATTACAGGGATTACAATACATTGAGGAATTATAAATATAAATTTTGAGCATAAAATCAATGAATAAGAGTTGTCATAATTTCCATACAACACAAATGAATGTCTGTAAAAACATATATTTCAAATACTCTAGTGTTTTTTTTAAATAAAAAATATTAAATAATGTCTCATTAAATATTTAAACGTGAATGTATAATAAAAAATAAAGACTTAACATACTGGTTTGGGATCCACAAATTTGGGTGCTTTGTTATTTACATCCATGATTGAGATGTTCACAGGAACTCTATTTTGCTGTTGTTCAATACCGATTCCCCCATCTAAAGCTACAACATCCAACAGGTAAAAATTTGATTTTGGAATAGTTCTGTCTGGATCTAAATTTGCTCCACGAGCAACACTAATAACTCCTGTATTGGCATCAATAACAAATTTATCTTGAGCACCTGACTGAATACGATAAACAACCTGACTATTAGAAGGTGACTGGTCACCATCTAATGCCTTTACTTGCACAACTGATGTACCAGGCTCTATGTCCTCTGGAATGGATTTGCTGTAATACGGTTGCATAAATACTGGTGGAAAGTCATTCACATCCTATAAGCATAAATATTAATTTAAAGATAATCCATACAATTTTTAAAGTAATTCCAATAATATATATATAAAATAATTAATTATAAACATTTCTCAATAGATGTAACTACATTTGGAATCACAATTCCTCTAAATATTTTTAAAATTTCTTCTCATAATTATGAACACATTCTAATTTTATATGCACATACATTTAATTTTCTGCGTAAAATTAAAACATACACAACATTAAACATAGTAAATCTTTCTATAACATGAAAAATATTACCATTATTTTTCAATAAAAAATAAACTATAAAATAATTTATCTTGTCAACTTTTCTCAATTTTTTTTTTTTTTTTTTTGTATTTCTTTGCAGCAGATCAGTATAAATAATTTAGTAGAGATATGCAGAAACGTTTCAAAAATTTGGTTACATTCTGAGTAAGGGGTATAACATCAAATTTTTCAATAGTTTGAAACTTTTTAAGCTATCAAAATAAATTATCCAAGTTCATAAATGTTAGTATAATTTCCTAAATTTTGAAAAGTCTCTCTGAATCCTGAGAAACTAATAATGTACTAGTAATAGTATGAAACTTTCTTCTTTTTTCGTTAACAACACAAACAAAGAACTGATCTTGCACAGACCATGCAAAATAAAATAGAAACTTTATTAATTTAAAAAGTTGCAATTAAAAAATAATCAAAATGAAACAAATAAAAATGGTAGCAATCTAATTTAAAATTTTAAAAGTCAACTGACTAAACACATTACCTGGACATATATAATGACTGGAACATCACTGTAGAGGGATGGTGTTCCAAGATCATAAGCTCTGACTTTAAGTCTGAAAGTCCTTATATCACCTTTTTCATTGGACATCTTTTCAAAATCAACCACCGTTCTAGGTCTAATTTCTCCTGTTAGTTGATTGATGGTAAAATTTTTATTTCTATCTCCATCTACTATTTGATATCTGACTTGACTGTTAGATGAACCTCTTAAGTCATCATCTTGAGCCTAGATAAAATTAAACACATGGTCAAAAACTGTAAAAATTAGATTCAAATAAGATTTAAACTTAACCAGGCATTTTCAAAAAATAATCAGATTAAAGCATAATATAAAAATATTATAAGAGAAAATTTGGAGAATAATTATTTCCACATTACTAATAAAAAACTGCAAATTGAATGATCTATATCATAATATTTTTCAATTTTATAAATTTTTTTTGTAAGTAATTATAATAACAACAATTATTATGGGACAATCAACTTTTTTTACTTATTAATTTAATAATATAGAAAGGTTTATTACATGATAGAAGTAAGAGGCAACAGAAGTTGAAATGATTCTGACAATGAATGCCAAATATATAACAATCCCAAATTTTTGTCATGAAGTTGTCAGTATATTTATGGAATTTTGAAACATTTTTATAACAAATAAATTTTCTTAGATTGATATATCGATCTTGGAAAGGTACGAATTTACAAATTATAAAAACTGTTAGGTGAAAAATACAGTAACATAAGGTGAACTCATGTAGAAAACCATTTTGATCAGGAATACAATCTTTCAGGATTTTAAATATATTGTAAATTATTATATCATGTATTGAAATATACCTGTACTATCAATGGAGTTAGAAAATTATCTTCATTTTCATTTAGTCTTGCTTCATATTTTTGTTGAAGAAATCGAGGTGTATTATCATTCACATCATCCACAGATATTACCAACTGAACAGTGTTTCGATTTCCAATACCATTGCTATCTCTAGCTTCAACAGTTACAAAATACTGTGCTGTAGTTTCTCTATCCATACCATGATCAGCACTTTTAATTGATACTACTCCACTCACAGGATCTAAATGGAGTCTGATAAAAAAATCAAAATGATAAAATATTTAAAATAAAACAATTACAGATAAATCTGATACTCTAAATTTCAAATAAACCATATATATTAACTTTTGATATTTAAGTTTATATCTTCATTGCAATATTAATACACTAAAATTATAATTAATATATATAAATTTGTCTACTAGATTATTAAAAATATAATATCAAATACTAATATTAATTCAAGGATCTAATAATATCATACAGACTACCTTTTGAAAAATAGAGAAAACCATCTCATATGGAAATACTTAATGTGAAAACTAGTAAACAAAAAATAATACTGTGCCTGACAAAAAACCGTGTAATATCATACTTTTCACAAAAAAAAAAAAAAAAAAAAATTAAAATCACTTACAACAAACAAATTTCACTTCTTGGACCCATATTTTTTGGTTTAGTTTCTTTTGTAAGACTGAACAAAATAAACAATTGTTGCAATTGTTACCAGGATACTACTTGTCTTTGGGTAGCCATTGCCACTGTCAAAACATTTCAAATTACTATTAAATTTTCATATGTGGTGATGGGAGTATTGATGTGATTGTTTACTAACATCATGCTTTGCAATTTTGAACCTCAAGTGACAGGTAAGACACCTCAGCTGGGATCTAATTCTCCAAACTTCCACATCATACCAATGAGAGGACTAGAAACCTCAACCACATTTAATGTGCATCAGCCTTGATACATGATAGGTTTTTAGTGGAATTGGGACTCAAATCCAAGATATGATGAAAACAGCACTGGCAGTGAGTCTGCAACCATGACCACCAGGCTACAACAACCACAAAGGGTGTGTCAAAGTCAGTGAATTATACATTGAAATTGGTGCATTTAATGTTGAAAGTGAATTTTGTACCAAAACCAGTAAATTTAATGTTTTTTTAAAATTTTTAATACATAATTTTTTTATGTGTACAGTTGCAGATAAATCAGAATTAAAACAAATCATTATTTTGCTAAAAATGAAAATGGAGTTGCATAAGTCAATGATGAAAAATGGAAATAGAAAACAGAAGTTTATAAAGAGTTTGCCATTACTAACTTTACATTTCCCACACACAAAACATTTCAGTTTTGAGTTGAATGTTTTTCACAATATGCAGTAGACATCTTTTAGCACAAATAAGATAATACACAGTATGTATATTTTCAACTATATTCAAACTTAAATGCTTCAGAATTTAAATGCTTTTAATTTTCAGGCCTTTTTGTAGTAAATTACCAAATTAGTAATACAATTTTTTTTCACAGATAAAGTAACAAAATTTAATTTTGTAATTTATTACATTCTAAATTATTCAAAAAAAAAAATGTTAAATTTGTAAAGATTTATATATCTATTTAATAATAAATAATTAATTTGCTTACTTCTCAGCAATTTGACCTCTCAGATCTGTATATCGAATTCCTTTTGTTCCAAAGTCACCAGAATCTTTGTCATGAGCCTTAAATAAGAATTAAAACCATTTATAACTTATAAAAAAATCAAATTTTAAATGTATTATTTTTGTTCCAATAAAAAGTTATAAATTTAATAATTTCTTACAGTAAAAATAATGAAATAATTTTAAATATCCAACTAAAAACTAAAATTCTTTTACCACATCATGCAATCAAAGATTCTCTTTTGAAAATTGCAAGAAACATACACAACTGAGATTTTATAAATTAATAATATATATATCTTCATTAAAATACTAAGACTTACCCTTATTGTTGTTAAAATTGTGCCTTCTGCAGCATTTTCTGGAACAGACACACGATATACATCCTCAGAAAATTCAGGAAAATTATCATTCACATCACGTATATAAACTGTGACATCAGCTGTGCTAGATTTTGGCATAATTGGAACAGTTTCTTGAGCAACAATCTGTTAAGATATGAATTTTTAGTTAAAATAATCAGTGTAATAAATTAATCTACTACTACAGCATATGCATTTTATTTCAAAAGAAAATCTATACATGCTTTCTTTTTAAATTGATATAAAAATTACAAATAACAAGAGTAAATTTAAAAAACAAAATTTCTTCTTAAATAATTTTCTTATTGTATTAAAATCATATACACTTTACAAATTATGATTTACAATATAAGATATTCATAGTCAAAAAGAAAGAAAAGTAACACAAGAATCATAAATATCAAGCATGAAATTATTTTTAAAAATTTGATATAATTTTTATAATGGAACTCATATAAGAATTTTTCCATACGTCTTTGTTTCTGTCAAAATAATTATATCTACCAATTGATTCTAAATATATTGCAGTCTGCACTATTTTTTCTTGCATGATTGAATATAAAGAACTGTTAATTACACAAAATTTTCTTTTTATAGGATTCCATACATATCACATGACAAAACACAAAATTTGATATAATGTGAGCATAAGGTTCCCCCCCCTTCTTTTTATGTTATTTTGTCTAGCAATTAAACTTATTACAAATTAAAATGATAAATTTTTTTCTCAAATTATACATCTTTTCTAACACTGTATCTGATCTATATTACTGAAAAGTCTTATTTGATATTAAATTATATCATAAATTACATGATACCGTATTATTTAATAACCGAAGAAAGTATTTAAGGGGCACTAAAAAGTAAAATACAGTTGCAAAAACTCATAGGAATTAGGAATCATTGACAATTCCTAATTCTTGTAAACAAAAAAGGGATGAACAGAAAATATTTAAATCAATATTGTTGTACATTATTAAATACTTTTTAATGAAAAACTTATTTCACAGAAAAGAGAAAATTATGTTTACTTTCTAACTAATGTCTCTCAATATAATTCTATCAAGTGTTCTAAATTAAATTCATCTTTATTATATTAATAGTTTGGTCAAACAATCTATATTTTCAATTAATTGAAGGTATTATATTTTAACTTTTTTACCCTGAAATTGAATTCTTGTATCCTCTCATAATCTAAAGCTACAGAGTTCTTCACTCGAATGAGAAATGAAGCTTCATTCACACCTTCTGAAGGCGTAACATCAAATACCGAGTCGTCACCCTCTAAAAAGATCTTAAAAGTTCCATTGTTCCCCTAGAAATGTGAAAAATAAAATATCAGCAAGTCATTACCTTATATTATACTATTTTTTAAATATATGATATCGTAATAAAATTAAATAATTACTTTAATATAGTTTAAATTATGATTATTTTAAGTTGAAAAAAAATAATTACCACTTTAATAAATCTAAATTTCATTTCAATAATACTTTTTTTTTTTTGAAAAAGTAGATTTATTTTTAGCTAACAGATTCATAATTGAGTACATTTATTTTGAGGCACTCTTGCCCACCTCTGCACATAAGCATGAAACCGAAGAAAATTATCTTTTTTACAAAATAGTTCATAAATTACTTAATTTTAAAGGTTGGGCAGGTTTTTTTTTGTAGTTATGTTCCTAAAAACATAGAAAATAAATATTGTATTATTTAGAAAAAAAATTAAGAGATTAGTTCAATTATAACTAAAATTCTGAAAAAACATAACTTATTAGTATACATGGTAGACCTGGACTTTTACAACAAATGAATTATTATATTCAGAATTTAATAAAGAATAAAAAGATAAAAATAAAGTTTTGAAAATATTTATAAAACTAAGGGTAAACATTGTCTATTTTCGAATAATCTTATAAACATTTAAAATTTATCTGTTATATGTTTAACTGTCCGAATTGGGTATTAAGTCAAGTACTTGCACTAATCATAAATAAAATTAGAACACATAATTTAACAAAATATTTAATGAAAAGTATCAAATATTTATACAACAAAAACAATAAAAGGCTTTACATGATTATATTTCAAATAAAACAATAGAAGATAAGTCAATTATCAAAAGTATGTAGAAAAAACACATAAAATAAACAAAATGATTGAATATCATTCAAAATTATTCCAAATGCATAAAAATCATCATGCTATAGCCTTTTTTAATCTATTTTAATTTCCATTTAGTCTTTTTTATTATTGCAAGGACCCATTTAAAAAAGACGGTAATGAAAGGAATAACCATATGAAATATTTAAATAACATTTAAATGTCCAAGTTCGAGAGGACAGTAGAAATACCTGATCATGATCAAACACTTCTGCAATACTGGAACCTAATAAATTCACTGGAACATTTACTTCTGCATTTTCATTAATTTCTGCAATGTACTGACGACTAAGAAATGTAGGAGTTTCATCATTCACATCAGTGACTATAATGGTGACTTCTGTAGTAACACTGGGAGAAGGATATACACCTAAAGCAATTTCCTGAGCCTATGAACATAAAAAAGCATTTTAATAAAAGACTGACATAATTTAAATTATAACTTTTTAAATTTTTTTTTTTAAATATAAGGATTTGCAAGATTTCTTTTAGTAACTTACTTCTATCTCTAAGATAAAAGCTCCATTTCGATTATCAGTATTTTCTCGATCAAGTTTTCCACTAACTATGACTAAGCCACTTGTGCGATCAATGGAAAACAAACCTCTTGACCCTAAGAAATATTCAAACTCCTTTAAATTACATATTGTTCACAATAAATTACTGAATAAAAATTTAATTTACAAAATTTTGTTATTAAGGAATTTAGTTGATTTATAACTTTCCTTCAGAATTGATATACGCATTTAGAATTTTACTAGAAATACATTCAATTGCTTAAAAATATATCTCAAGAAAAGTATACACATCTACATTTTAGAAAATATAATTTTTTTTGAGTGACAATTATTTTTTATATTTACAATAAATTGTTAAAAAAGTTATAATACATTGTTTGTGGTTTTATTTTATAGGAGCTTCATTTAATCAGTGGAATATATTCACCAACAAACTATTTATATGCTTCCGAAATCTGAAAAATGAACCTATAAATTTTAACATTAACCTAAGAACATTTTAAGTATTCCAACTGTCAGTAATATTTTTTTTTATACTGACAAATTTAAACATTGTTATAATACAGTTTTTTATAATTGAATGTTCTAAAATTCATTAAGACCTTATGAGAAAGAACATCAATTATGAGAGAAAAATTTAAAAATCATATGCCTAATTTCATTAAATATAAAATTAGAATAGAATAATTAAGAAAGGAAAGAAAGTTACCTTTTGAAATACGATATGTAATGGCATTATTTACACCTCTGTCACCATCTACTGCCTTCACTGAAAGAACTGCAGAATTCTAAAATAAATAAATATATTTAATTTGATATATAAAAATGTATATGCATTCACTAACACAAGTTCATAAAACTGGAAGCAATATGTACAATTATATTTTTTCCACTTACTATGGGTAAATCTTCAGGTATTCTGGTTACAGAAGGAACTGAAATAAATACTGGAGGTTGATCTTCAACATCTTCAATTTTTATTAAAATTGCAGCAGTTGCTGTATTACGGCGACCAGTATTTGCTCTGTCCTATAAAATGGAAGAAGTTGTATGTTAATAGAAGACATTTCGACAAAACTTTAATTTTTTTGTATTAGAACATTATTCAATAAATTAATCATTTAATATGTTTAAAAAAGGGACAAAACCCCTTGAAATAATGACTTACAATAGCCAGAACTCGAAGTTGATAAAGACTTTTTCTTTCATAGTCTAAAGATCCAGTCAAACTTATGACACCTTTTCCTTGAGTTGTTTGTACAGAAAAAATTTCAGACGTATCTTTATCAACATTCTGCAAAAAAAGATGGAGAAGAATTATCAAATTAATAATCAAACCACTATAATTTCTTATAATTAATATAAGAAAAATAACTTATTTAAAAGTAAAGTTAATATCTGATGACACACTTACACCCAATTGATAGATAACTTGTCCAAAAGGCCCAGCATCACTATCTATCGCTTCAACTGTTTCCAAAATTTTGGGGGGTGAATCCTTAAAAATATATAAATAATTATATTCAATGATATATATATATATTTCATCTTAAGATCCTTAAAAATTTCAAAAAAGTACATAAGATCTTATTATATTTCAAACAAAATTAATATTCAAAAGAAAAGAAAAACTATATATATGTATTTAACATTCAACAAGAAATGCAAAGTGTGACCTTTAGGTGTTAGAAGATGTATACATCCATTATTAATAAAATTATTACATGCTTATGTATTGACAAAATTACACAGTAAAAATCATTGATAAATATTTAATAATAATAATCTCAGTTCATAAACTAGCTCTAACCTACCTCTCGAACATTAATAGTTGATCTGAAGGATTTAAATACTGGCTCATTATCATTTACATCTTCTACTATAATAAGCATAGAATGCCTGATCTGAAAAATTAATAAACATTAACTAACATTTGCAACAAAATTATTTCACTTTGAATTAAATACTTATATAAAATGATTCACAAAAACACAAATAAGAATAGAAATATCTATATTCAATATTTATATACATTAATGGGTTAAAGTCAGGAATAGGGTGTCCCCTAGGTGATTGGCGAAGAAACTTGTCGACTTCCTAGATAGGTCGCCAAACGTGCGTAACTTAAGCATTGAGCATTCTTAGGGTTACCACAACAAATCACCACATTTAAATCGTTATCGCCCCCAAAAGTCGCCAGTCGACTAGGGGACACCCCATTCCCGACTTTAACCACATAAATATACATATTTATATCTTTCGATTGCAGTTTTACATAAAAATTATCAATCCAATTTATGAAAGGGACTTTTCATGCAAACAATTACATACAATTGTTTAATAATTTTCCGTAGTAAAATTTTTTTTGAACAAACTTAACTACATAAAGCAAATTCCTTATGTGATAATTTATAAACTAATAGATTGAAATTGATGACATTATTTAACAAACATTTAGTGAAAATTTTCATATTGATAACGTCAAAAAGAACGAAGTAATGTAGAGGTGGAGTTTGTCCCCCCCCCCAACTAATGCAATTTCATAATTTTCTTTCCATAAAAAAAGTATAAACAAACTAAGTTCCTTGATTATTTTTTTCGTATTACGTTGAGAGTAAAAACATTTTCTTTTTTGGAAAATTAGATTCATGGGAACTTCAAAGTTTTGACTTTGGAATAAAAATAAACATTTAATACCACCTCAGCCATCCCTGTAATGCAATTAAGACATATATTAGATATTCATCAACACAGTAAGGTTTTAGTTCATAACATTTCTAGCATACAGTAAATGTCTCACATTTTTCCATTGCAAATCCTAAACAAGATTTCAAAATTGCCGCTTCTTTCATCTTCTCGTTAAAATTTCAGTTGTGTGCGCTATGGTATTCAAAATTGGAGTTTTGGTTTAGTTTCTTGATTAATCGTATTACGCAAGATATTCAGTAAAGAAGACTGTTATGCACTTTAAAAGTAAGTATTCAGTTCGTTTAACAAATGTCAATACATTAAATTTTGTTTGAACCTTCTGCTTTAAATTTCCTAACTAAAACAAAACCAAAACAAAAGACGCAGTTACAGTTAAATAAGAGATTTTGAAATTTAAGGAAATATACAGATAACATTTAAAAAATTGGATTTTATATGAATTCTTACATAAAAATAAGAATTAACATATGATCATTGGGGAGCATGAATGATTAAATTTAAACGGAGAGGAGAAAAAAATAATAATATAAAACAATGCCTGCAAGACGTTTATAAGGGAAATCGGTACTTATTTATGCGGTTCTTGGGAAATTCAAAATTCAACAACAATTGCCTGTTATTTAGCTATTTTAAAAAAAATCTATAATAAATCATTAAGAGATATTCCCATCTATTTTTAAACAAATTTTTACAAAAAACATTTTTAAAATAATCTAATTCCAATTTACGAAATATAACAAAAAAATGTTATTAAAAGAAAACTGAATGAATAACAATATTAAATCTATCTGCTTCTTTAAAAATATGATAAAATGCACTATCTCCCTCATATTAATTAATTTCAATATCATTAATGTTGAAACCTATAACACATATTTCTTGATACTTGTGAGCCAGGAATTGATTGTCCTCGATTTAATTATTTAAATTGTCTAGGAAAGATGTAAATGTTTGTTTCATGTCCGAATTTCGATTTCGTTAAGAACTGTTCTGTAAAAGGGCTGACGTACAATAAAACTGCTGGGACTGCTGTATAAAAAAGTCCTCTCGCTGTTGTGACATATATGGAGAGAGAAGGGTAGATTGCAGTTCAAGTGTAGCGACCTCGTCTTTTGATCACAGCTCAAAATTCCGAAACGTATTGGTGGTGGTTAGTACACATTTGTTTCCGTTAGAAATAGCCAGCTAGAAAGCATTCAATAAATAATCTACGTAATTCTATGATTATGATTCTTCCCCCCTCCCATATTTCTAGAAACAGGTAAGGTAAGACATATCTTGCAATGAACAAAAATCAATGATAATTAGTAATTTTTTTTTATTTTAGTAACAGAAATGCTATACTTATATTGTACTTTTAATCGCAGAATGAAAACACCTGGAAATAAATAAAAAGGAACAGAAAATTTATCAATAGGTAAATAAGAATTTCTCTATTTTTTACTTCCTGTAACTGTGAGTAAATTAAACCAAAATAGCATGCTTCAATACAGAGAACAAAAACAACAAACTTTTTGTTTAAATTTAAGATAAATCATTAAAATTGGGTTATTCTAGCCATAAAATAATCAAAAGAAGCTCCTTCGACTACTGAAGACAACTGCTTTTGGAAAAATAATTAACGTGAAAAAAAATAAGTACTAATTTTGAAAAATAATACTGAGCAATAAAATTTTGAGAAATAAAATTAAGTAATAAAATTAAATCACGAGGCTGAATAATTTCCTCCTTGATAGTTATTATTTTTTTTTTTAGTGTTTTATCAAAATTTATTCTATTTTTCATTTTTTTTTCGTAACAAATACACTTACTAAATGAAATGTCTTAAACTTCATAGGAAAAGAGAAAAAAATTTATATTTTAACTTATTAAAAATTATTTTAAACAAAGCAACTTATTTTTTTGGAAACTACGCTTCACACATTCTTTCTAAATGATGACTATTCACTATCAAGCAGATAGCAATGTATCTCAACATACGTACGCATACACACACACGTGTGTGTGTGTCTAAAGTAACCTTTAAGGGATGAAGAAACTTACAAACTGTCCGTCTCCCAATCTACCGTCCGTGAGTGTGAGCACCAGTGCATATGAATCGGCCATCTGAAATAAAAATGAACATTTAGAATACAAATTATATGAGAAACTAAAAAACACACAGATATCAAACACCTATGTAACAATAAATATATGAAAGAATGAAATGAATTATATAACTATTAGCTAAAATAAAAGAAAGAATATGAAATTTTTTTAAAAAAAATAAGGAAGGATATGTTAATTTATTGACTGTTGTAATGTAAGAGCAGCTTTTAAGAATAGGAGCTGGAGGCTAAAATCTAACAGCAATAAATTTGCTGATAAACCAGAATGTATTACTAAAATTGAGGATAGCTCTAGTATTATATTAATTTGCATGCTATAAACAACATAACTACTTCAGAGAATCCGGAATTATAGTTTTGAACACTCAGCGATTAGTAAAACGTGACGAGTAAGTATGCAAGCGATTAGCAAATGTGAACGTAGTAAAACGTGACGCGACCAACTTCAATGATTTCGTAAAATGTGAGCACTTTGCACGCAAATGTAAGATGATTGATAGGAATTTAATTATTTTTTTGAACAACTCATTGAAAATAACTTTAAACTACTTTTCTGCGCATGAATATTTTGCTGAATGGTTGTTTTTCAATAAAAGCTTCAAAATTAAAAGTTTTGGCTTTTAAAAAAATAATTTTTTTGGTTCTTTCTGAGGCCCACCATACAAACACATACTTCTTATACATAGCCATTGCTTTTGCTAAAAATACGGATACTTTTTTTCCTTCTGCCGTCACGGATATCAGTGGTAAGTATATGCTGTATAGACAGACAGCATGGTCATATTTCTTTAAGATTCAGTAATTTACTCCAACGATTTCGTAAAATGTGAGTGCTTTGCGCGCAAATGTATTATGATTCATAGGATGTAGTTATTCTTTCATACAACTCATTGAAAATAATTTTGAACTACTTTTCTGTGCATAAATTCAGTGAATAAATGTACAAAACTCTGTTAATAAACATTATAATGGAAAATATCGGAATATTTTGTTAAATAACTATTTTTCAATAAAAAAACACACACACAAATTTATGGCTTAATTTTTTTTTGTTCTTATTGTAGTCCGCCTTAAAATTATATATTTCATGTAGATTATTGCTTTTACAAAAAAAAAAAAAAAAAAAAAAAAAAAAAAAAAAAAAGGACTTTTTCACAGACGTAATAGATATCTATAAGTATATGTTGTATAGGTAGACAGCACGATCACATTTCTTTTCTGAACACTGCCTGCGAGGTCTTTAATTTTCTGCGTTTAATATGCAACGGCACGAAACTTCTGCTCAAATTTTATAAGACACCCTATCATTTGGAAACTTTTGAGATCATCGACAAACAAACCTTTCAGTAACTACTATTGCTGCCATCAGATATAACAGTGTTCCGAAAAATTGAGACAATGCATTACTGTTAACCAAAGTACCCAACTTCGATCCAAAAGATATATCACCACATCCACCCTATCTGTAACGGAAGTGAGAATCCTTTTGTAATGACAATCATCAGTTACTGACCTCTCTGTCAAGTTCTTTGTTGAGATAGACATTGGCCTCTGTAGCTCCGAGTCGTTCGAAGCGTAGAATTTCTTGACCCACGGGTCCAACGACTCCGAAAGTGAGACGATCGCCGTCAGCATCTTCACCACGTAGTCTGTACAAAAGCTTTCCTGTAATGGAGATAATAAACCAGTGAATAAATGATAGTCAAAGATGAATTAACCATCCCCAAGCTGATACCCTTATGTATAAACCTGGGAAAATTCATTCAGTTGTTAAAATTAAGCCATCTAGTTTAGTCTAGAGTAATTCGACCGTGACGTCTGAAGAAATAATTCCATCCTAGATGTCTAGGCTTTGATGGGAGAAAGATTGTATCGAGGTGAAAGAGAATAAAAATGTTGTCAATGGTCCTTGAATAATGGTTTTTGATAAACTCAACGCAAAAAGAATGATTTTTAGCGCACGATTTATGAGTATCTTTCAGCGGACGAAATAAATCATCTATGTCAGCATGTTTCTGGCAGATGTATTCTAAGATTTAAATTTTAAATCTAAAATTTCTTATAGCTCAAAGTCATTTATAATTTTTTTGACTGGAGTTTCGTAGCGAAATTTTCCGATGATAAATTCTGCGTACGAATTTTTATGTGCATTTCAACTAATAAAGCTGCTAAAAATTACGTTCCTTTTTGTCTTTGTACGAATAAATTAATGTCTGAATGTCTCAATTATTTCATTTATGAAAATTAATGATTTAAGAGTATTATAATAATAATTACTGTGTTGTTTTTTTTAAATTAGAACTCAAATTTTTTTTAATTTTTATCTGCTAAATTTTTTAATTTTTTAGGTTCTGAAAATATTTCAGATTTCAGACATATTTATACAAAAGCAAAATCATATGTATTTGGTACCGAAATGTTTATTAAGTTAATGTTAACTATTTTTATGAGTTAGATCTTGAGTTTGAGGATGACTTTCAATTTCATTTGATTTGATTAATTCAGGAAAATATCCACAATCCATTACTTATGAATTCATTTATCAAATGATCTCGAGATAAAAAAAAAAGTTTTATAGGTAAAATCAGTGACGTGTTGCACTACCACGAGGATTTACGTAAACTTCAATTTGGGACCTCATATTCTTCTTAAATACACAACTCTACTATTGTAGGAAAGTATTCATTAAGATTGTACAAAGTTCATATTTTACATTGGTAATACGCTACTGAATTATATAATTTTATAAAAAGCTTGGTTATTATATAACATGTTTCAATATTTTCTACATGATTATACATTTTATCCTAATCCGAAGAAAAAGTAAAACATTTGTAATGACGTAAACTGCTTCATCACATTATAAATATTGTTTTATTTTAATTTTAACATAATACCGATAAAAAAAAAATTGAGTTTTTTCTGTTTAATGATGTTTTTCAGATTCCTAACTTTATTTTTTGCTTATATTCTTTAGGTATGGCCGCGATAGCCTAGTGGTCACATCGCGAGCTCGCTACCGCCGTTGTTTCGTCGAGTCGTGGGTTCCAGTCCTGCTGCCACTAAAGACCCACCGTGTTGTGGGGAGGATGCACGTAAAATCCGTCGAAGCTCCAAGTCTTCTCGTCGATGTAGTGTGGATGTTTGGAGAAGGAGGTACTAGCACTTGTGTCGTCCTCGTCACTCGACTGAGGTTCGAAATCAAGAGGTCCATCGCCAATAGCCCTAATATTGATTCTTTGTGCGATGTTAATAAACAATCACAATCATCCATCTTTTTCATAGATTTTTGCCAGCGCGAGACTTGACGTGCAAAACGTTTGGAAAAGAATTCCGGTAGTTGTTGTCGACTACTGTATTTGATAGGAGTTCTTGCCTCGTTAAAGGAGTAATAGTACGTTGCTTCTAAAGCAGCGTTTATTATCAATTAATCAATTAATCTTGCTTAGGTAAGTACGGAATTTATGATCTCGAAGTGCTCGAGTTATCTTTCTTTTCTTCCATTGGTTTTAGTTTACGCAAATGAGTCGTTCCAGAATCTCCCAGCAAACTTTTTCTCTTTTCAATCCTTCTCCTTCCACCTACCTCTTTTCTTCTTTTTTGCATTTACATAGTTTATCCAGATCATGAATACACGTCTTTTTCATAAAAAGAAAACGCGTTTTAGGTGCATTTTGGCCGAATATGATTTTTGTGCCAACAATCCATTCACCTAACATCCTTTTATAATAATTAACAATTTTGTCCGAACACTTTTTCCTGTAAGATCTAAACGAATTCGAAAAATCTTCAAGAAATAAATATTTTCTATCACTGTTGCAGAGAATGAAGAAAAGTTGACTAATGTAATTCAATTAAAATTTTTAAATATGAATTTTACATTTCTGTCGAGTATCCTATGAAAAAAAAATCCTTGAATTACAATTTACTTCAAATAAAATAATTATTTTTAAAAATTATTTCTAATTTAAGCGTAAAAGGACATGAAAAATTATTCAGCTAAGCATCGTTAATCAAAATAACATATTCATGATTTTTTAAAAATGAATTTTAGGGAGAGGGAACACGATTGCAAAGCTATGGAATGATGAAAAATTAATGATATTCGATTAGCGAGTTAAACATTTATCATATAATAAATAATGTAGCATCTTTAAAGAAGGGAAAAAATAATTTTTTAAAAAAATTTACCTATGCTGTCCGGCCCCTCTCGGACTTTTACCACTATTTCGCTTGCCCCGTCTAGGGCAAACTTTGGCGGAGAATTGGCTTGCACTGAAAATACAAAATTATTTTATTAGGATATTTGTTATAAAAGCACGGATTTTCAACTATTTTATTTTTTGAGGATTTACATATTCAAATTTATGAACAAACATTTTTCAATAAGTTAATTGTTAGTAGTTGACGGAAAGGACACGAATTAATAGTTTTGCTCTCCATTAGATTTGACATTTTCAGTAAATTTGATTTGTCACAAATTAGACTCAAAACAAAAATTGTCTGCTACAGAGAAATAATTTTTTTTAAAAAAAAGTCAGCTTGGGGGATGAAGAATTCTCTTTTAAGATTTATGATTATTGTATAATATTGCACGGAAAATTTCTTTACGTACTCAAAAGGAATGGTTCTTAAATGTTATGATATTTTGTTTCAAAGAAAAATATTATGTATATACAGTAACTAAATATTTGATGCGTCCCGCGAGCGCGCAAAGTCATAAAACTGCACGACCAAAAACAATTGAAAAAAAAAATATTTTCTAGAATATTGTTGCAACAATGGCGTACCCAGAGGGAGTGTGCATAAGGACATTTGCATGCCCCCAAATTAAAATATTTCAGCATAATTGCTTTATTATGCTATTATATAGATGTTTGAAATCTTAAAACAAGAATTTTTTTCGTCATGCTTAAATTTTTCCCCATCACGATGAGAAAGAGGGATTCCAACCAAGCCGATTCCAGAGAAAAGAATAGAAACGTCTTTGCTGTCTCTAGAAGGATGCCTCTGGGTCAGTGTCTGTAGAGGAAGAGAGGAGGAATGTAGGGAGAATGCATCCGTATAGAAAATGCACTCCTCAAAAAGGCAAATTTTATTTTATGGGACTTTAATTATTTTTAAAACGTTTTTCTGAATTTCACTTGGTGTGTGTGTGTGTGTCATCAAATTTTCGATCGTTAATTTAACCAACTTCCCATCAAGCTAGAAATCTGAAACCTTGGGAATCGTTCTCACTAGCCTAACAATACGATATTTGGACATTTGCGACAAGTTTTAGCTAGTATTTTCTTCAATAATGCAGTTTATCCCAACCACTTGGCGCGATTTCAAAAATTGGCATCAAACTTGGCGATTTTTTTGTTTGGCTGAACGTTAAGTCCGTAAAACGGACCAGGGTAGCCACATTTGGCAAAATACTGCCAAATAATTCTTGTCGCCAAGAGTGATTGGGTTAAACTGCATTCCAACCATTTAATTTACAGAATTAATTAATTAATTTTAGTTACTTTTAACGTTTTTATGTATTTCACTTGGTTCGTGTTTCTGTGTGTGTGTGTGTGTGTGTCATCAAATTTTCTATCGTTAAATTAACCAACTTCCCATCAAGCTAGAGTTCTGAAATTTCGGGAACCGTTCTTACTTGCCTAACAATGCAATATTTAGATATTTGCGACCAGTTTTAACTAATATTTCAATAATCATTCTTAATAAATTTTGCCACTATATAAAAACGTTGTTTTTATCTCGAATTATTATTATTAAATTCTCTTCATTTCTTGTAATTTTTATTACTTGATAAATTACATCAATGTTTGAACAGTTTTAAATAGGAGAAATAAGACTGATGTAGTGTATTATTTACTGTTCACCAATTGGTAATTTTAAACTACAAAATTCCTTCTTTCATGGTAGCGACGATATGCACCCCACCTCCCAAATTAATTTCTAGGTACGCCACTGTGTTCCAAAACACAATTTTAGTAACAAGGTTTTCTATAAAAAGGCTCAGAGTCGTTTAAAATTTGATATTTTCAGATAACTTTAAGTGGAAAATCTGCTATTAAACTAAGTACAATTTCTTTAAATATATATTTTTAAAAATTTCTGATTTACAACGCAGAATAGTGTAATAGAATAAATTTCGAGATCTTAGAAAAAAATACATTTACACCCACAACAAAACTTAAAAAAAATAATTTTTCAAATTATAAAATACTGAATATTGGTAATTATATTAAATAAGACTTGGTTTTGAGAATGGTTTTAAAAATATCTTAAACTTTTAATTTCATTAAATTTTCCTTAGAGTATAATGTTATTATACTCTAAGGAAATATAATAATTATACATTCCCATTTGATTCTTCTTGCAAATAAGTTAAGAAACACTTGATCTCAATTTATTAAAGGACGCAAAGTATATTTCGAGTTCCTAATCATCTACATTTACTAAAGATAGATTTTCGTTTTTAATTTTCAATAAAATACCAAAAAAAAAAAAAAAATTAGTTAGTTTGTTAAAAGTGTAAAAAATTGTTAATCATTTTATTCCAGTAATTAATGAATGTATTAAATGTAGAAATAATTCTAATCTTAAAACATGATTAAAATTCGGTGACGTATCTACGGTTATCAATATTATTTTTAAAGTTAAATGTATTTATTCAAATATTAACTCAAGTAAATAATGATATTGCTAATTGATGAGGCTATAAACTTCTGTTTTAATTGACAGATAATGTTCTTAGTAAACAGAAATAATTCCTAATTAACGCTGATTTTAACTGAACTTAATTATTTGCTATTTTCTTTGTATAAAATATATTTTAACTGACTGGTATATTCGTTCTTCACTCGGATTAATTGAAAAATTTAACGATACAAGCTGAAAGCAGAAAAATTAAATTATTGGAATTAAAAGATGATAAGAGTTGTTTCTTTCTTTTTCAAGAGAGTATCAAATGTTCATTCCGTATACCGTATGAATACAGTTTCGGTTGTATCGATAGTTTTCGGGATGAAACGATTTAAAATATTTTAAAAAATCCTAAAATGACATTTTTCAACGCTGTTTTCAAAAACTAGCCAAAAAAATTTGGCTTATTAATTTAAATCTCTCAGATGGTGCAAGAAATGTAATTTTTCAACATTTCATTTGAGAGCTAGATACCTCGCAGAGTTTTCAAAAATATCACTTCACTATTTTAAGAAAAATCTGGAAACATAGAAGAAAATTATGAAAAGATAAATTAAAAAAAGAAAAGTTATATGAAAATCGATCCTGCTGCCATCAGTAGTTGATGAAAAGTGATGAAAAAAAAAAGGGGGTTTGAAAATAATTCACCGAAAATAATTTTGAGATTTTTGTTTTTGGTTGGAATGTGTGTGTGTGTGTATTTACGACTTCTTCCAAATATTAGTGAAGCTTCTTAAAAGGTCTTTGAGTAACATGATAAACTCTGTGGATTTGTATACAGAACAAACATTCAAATTCATACAAAAGATTAATGTTTTGTCTAGGGATATTAATTTGAAATAACATTTGATGAAATATAAGGATGCGATTTTTTTCCAGTAGACATTTATCATTTATAAAAAAATGATATGATATTTGAAATATATTTTGAAATTAATTCTAGTTTTCGCTATACGATGCAATTATTCTAGTTAAAAATATAAATTTTAATTACATTTCTCTCAAAACGGAATAGTAATGTCGTTTAAAATATTTTGCGATTTGATTACACATTTTAAGCAATCCAATTCGTGATAATAAGAAACTTTTAAATTGTCGTATAAATTTATATTGCAAGGAAGAATTTTCTCACCTGAAGGTATGCCGTAAAAGCAGAAGACCATAAGAAGGGCCACCTTCATCACCTGTGCTCCCTGCATAGTACCATGGCAGGACCCACCAACAGGCCACGCCTACCTGTAGAACACAAGGTAAAAACAATATATAAGTGATTTGTTTAAAATATACAAGATCACGTGCAATTAATTAAAATAATCAATAGATACTTTTGAAAAAAAATTGTATAGTACTCCAAATATAACTAATTAAGAAATTTCATTAAAAAAATATTTCAGTAATTTAAAAATATTTTGTATGATCTTTTTGATCGATCATAGTGGCTATCAATGCACACTTAAAAGATCCCCTTAAGCACTGATAATCTATGGACATTTTTGCAACCGACGTTTGGCATCCAAAATATAAATAATTTATTAGTTTATCCATAAAAAATTTAACTGGAAAGGTCAATGTTTTCCTATTACTTTTACGAAAGATACTTTGTAAGCATTTTTGATCGATAGCTCTGCATAAACTGGTTGTGCACTGACGAATGGACTTTTATAGAATCACTCGTAACTGATTAACTATTAATAATCAATGGAAAACTTTTTGGAAAGATGTTTAACCTGTAGACGGTAACTAATAATCAAATTTCACTTAAAAATTTTTTGCTAGTGAAATCTATCATTTTTGATCGATAATGAATAGCAGAATTAATCGATACGTGTTTCAAAATAAATAATTTTTTTAACTGTCACTTCAAAGAAATTCCTCTTTATACTGTTTTTTTTTCATTGATGAGAATGCGCATACTTAATGAATTTTATCTGAGAAATTTGTGATGAGGAAGAATTTAACGAATATAAATTGTCCTGAAAGTTATTACTTCATTTTCGAAGCATGCGGGATGACGTTCACTTAATTTTACTAGAGTTAAAAGAATATTTTGATTTTAGTTTAAAAAAAAAAACAATTTTAAAACCCAGCTGTCTATAGAGCATCCGGTAAACATAATATATAAAGATAGATTGACGAAGTTTCTACGGAGCGCCTGAGTCTTCCGGCTCTTATCTCCATATCTGTTTATAGCTGAGGGAGACTGAACATCGGCATTTTCCAGCCCAGAACTGCGTTTTTTAAAAATAATATTAAAAAAAAAGAGGTGTTTAAAATAATCTTTAGAAAGTGTAGGTTTAGAAAATAAAAATTAAATTGAACAAAAAATATCTAAGAGACTTTAAAAAGGGTATTTTTAAGTCTGAAATTATGAATTTTACAAGAGGAACTATGGGGGTGTGGCTAATTTTAACAGCCAACCAATGGGGTAGCTGCCTTTTAGGTAAATGCGTAAAATATAAAGATATTACGAACAGGAATTTATTGTTAACATGAAATATGGATATATTCCATTTTCAGCTGACATTTTTTTTTACTGTTCTATTTTATAGTTGATTTCATAAATTTCTGAATATGTGAAAAACAACTTAATATATAAACATGTGAAAAGAACTGTACTTTTTAAAACGTATTGAACATTTCCTCAGTGGTATCAATTCATTGATGAAATTGATATTTGAAAATTTAAAAATGATTATCTACACATGTTAATTTTTAGAGTATTTATATAACTAAAGCTTCAAGAACTTTCTTCTAATTAGGACCAAATTTTGAGAAGATTGGTTAATAATATCTATTACATTTTAGACTGAAGCCAATTTGAATTTTAAGAAAAATTAAAAACAAGACTTAAAAATTAAAAGAAAAAAATAACAAAAAAACCTGAGAGCTGTGAATCATTCTTTTGGGAAATGGAAATTTTTTTATGAAAATGTTAAATTCGAGATTTTTTGAATTATTTTACATATCAATACTAATATATTAATGTTAAACACACACACATTCATATAAATTTTTTGATATTAAATATTTTTTTTTCTTTTTACCTTAAATTAATTGCTTCTTTAAAGTTAAATATGATCGCAATATCCAAATACTGAACAGAAATGAGACTAATAATAAGCTAAAATGAAGAAAAAAATTAAACGTTCGGTATCAGACGTTTCTTTTTGAATTGTTTTTGTACATGTGATTTGAGTATGCATATAAAGGAAAAGCTCATAGATTATCTAGGGATCCTTTAAAATTATAAAACAAATAACAATTTTTTATTAGCAATAAATAACATTAAAAAAACAACTTTTTATGATGTTTGAAGATGCACATGTAAACTTTTAAAAATTTCAAATGTAAAAAATAAATTATTAGGATAAATTTCGTTTCTTTGTTCACAAAAATCTTAAAAACACAAACAAACACACACACACACACACACACAAGCGCGCGTGTGAGTGATGATTATCATCTTTCTTTTTTATTTCGGTTTTCTTAAACCGAAACCTTTTCTCCAGTTTTAAAAATACAGAATTCCTCTTTGGAGTGGTTCTTGTTATACCACATCGCGAAACCCCTTTTTAAACAAAATTTTACCGGAATTTTTCTGTTTTCATTTCTGCTTTTTAAGTGGTCTACTCGATTTTACGCTTTCTTTCCCCTTTTCTGTGGCTGTATGAATCACTCCAAAACGGATACCGTTCTTTCGTCATGGCTTGAACATTATCAGTTGGTAAAAATGAACCAGAATCATTCAATTGACGTTGACGTTGATATTTCTATGGGCGCCTAGAGCGCGGAGCTCTTCAAGCCCAAATCTGATGTATAAAAGGTCCTTTGGAAAAATGGATTTAACATTTTGAAGAGAAAAACTTCAAGATTAACTAAAATTTATGAGTACTTTTTTTTAATCAAGCCAACACGAATAATATCATCGCCAAGATGTTACGTAAGCCGGTAGGATATACTACTCACACATGCAAAAGGAGATATTGCTCTATTACATTATTAAATTATTCCTGTTAAGACATAGCATAGGAAACAAATCTTAGACAAGGGTGTCTTTTTTCAGTCAAAGTATAAACTCAATACGACATGGGAAGAAACCGCTAAAAAGACAGTTCATTTTAAACATATGTGACATCAAAAAGGAATTTTGTATTTCACTTTCTAACAATGTCTTACAGTATAAGATGCAGCGAGACATAACGTTCAAGCCCGCAATTTTTGAAAGTGATAAGAATAACAACCCCTCCTCGACGTTCAAAAATAATTGCAAAAGATAACACTGAGATCAAAAGTTGAGAAAACAGCTTATTTTACTTGTCTCTTAACTGTCAAATAACTCGATCAAACTCTGCTCCAGAGAAAGGAATGTATTTCGGAAAAACAACAGGGCACTTCAATAGCTTGAAATTAAATAAATTCTAAGTGACATAACAATTCAGTTTTGTTAGTAACAATTTTCGATGGTCACAGTTTTAAATGTTTCTAAGGTTTTTGACTCTCGGCTCGTAAATCACTTCCAAACATTTGAATAACCTGAGCACGTTTCTAGAAAAATTTATTTGTCAGTAAAAAGGAATTGTTTTATTGTTGAAAGGTATGTCGCTTAGAAAACGCAAGTTTTATTACCTGAAATGTCAGTTTGAATTGTATTCGATCCGAGATCTTTATTACAACCACCTTTCATTTTTCCAGCCAAATATTGGCTGAATTCAAAGCTGTTTTATTACAGTTAGTGATGTCATGTTCTTTTTTAAATTTGAATAAACTGAAACCAGTCATAACGTATTTTCAGTTTAACTGAAATCTATGAAAATTTTGTTTTTTTTATGTTCCATGATAAAAGAACTATATAGGAAATCAAAAGCATATCAAGAAAAATTGAATCAAAATAAGTTATGTATAATAATTGGAAATATTAATGAAGTATTAGAGCAGACGATAAATTTGTGAAAGAAGGTTTTTTTTTATTCCTCATAGTTGTGTAACAGATTTAATTATGTTTAGATCATTTTATATAAAGATTTATCTTAATTTTGAACATTATTTTCAGTAATAAATTATTTGCAAAAAATAGAACTCTTGTATTATTTTGGTGCTAAAATAGTGAATTTTTGCCTTAATAGAATGTAAATACTTCAGAATTATAAAATTGTGTTACATTTTAAATTGTTCGGGAACTTGCTGCAAATCATAATGAGGAAATAAAAATAATTTTTAATGGATTTCAAACCCGAAAGAATCTGAAATAATTTTATATAACTACTTTTATCAAAAGTCATACAGCAGTAGTATAAGTTAATTACATTTAAAAGAATTGAATTTTAAAACAAGGTTTTTTTTTATTTAAATATTTAATTAAGTAAGAAATATGAAAATAAATACATCATACATAAGAAATGGTATTTAATGTTAATTATCTAAAAATACAAAACAATCAAGCTGAGCAGAATTACATGAATATATTAACGCATTTCGCAATTAAAGAAAGATTAAAAACAAAGAAGGACCAAAGACATTTTAATGGGAAGAATTATTTATGCCATATTGTTAACTAAAAATCTATTATACGTTTTTATATATATATATATATATATATATGGTGCGTGTGAAATTATCTGGAGGTTTTCCCTCTGGAAATTTGCTTATGATTGGAAAGAATATTTTATGTTATTTCGCCACAGCACAAAATAACATGCTTTCTAGCAAAGAAATCAAATTATGATTGATTGCTGAGATTATTTCGCCGTGAAAATCGTTACAAACCGGTCTAAGCTATATCTTTTGATAAAGTAACCTCCTCTAGAGAGGCTTTCGAGAGATTTAAGCTTGCTGTCGGAAATTATACAAATATTTTTTAATGTGATATGAAAAGGTTAGGTATAGAATTTCTTAAATAAAAATCTATGGATAAATGTTGGACGAGAAAATCGTGTTTTTAAATTATTCGAGACGAATTAATACTATCGCCTGGATAGCAATGACCTAAAAATTATCGAAAACACTTATAAAACGATAAGGAAAGGTTAGAAATGATGGTTGGGCATTTTATGAAACAGTCGAAGATAATAGTACATGTAGACCAGTTTATAAATTAATGGTAACAACTTTTTGCTAAACTATCCATTCTCTTTAACGTTACTGCATACCAGCATTCGCAGCGACTGGGAAGTAAATGGAGGGGCAAAAAATTTAAGCAACAAAAAATAGCAGGAGGGGGAGACATAAGGGGGTTTAAAAATTTAACTGCTAAATGTTAAGTTTTCAATGCTATCTGAGAGAATTTGGACTGAGAAGTACAAGTTGATAGTTTAAACGAACTTTGCTGAGATTTAGTTTTAATAGTAGTGTGTAATTGTTTTTTTAAGCATTTTGAGTAATATTATACCATATAACTTTTTTTCCCTTCAAAAGAGCGATATTACACATCCATTACAATTAAATAGTTATGTAATAAAATTATACTTTTATTATATACACGTATTATAATTGTATTAAAATCATCAAAGATCAGAGATAATTTCATTAAAAAAGCATGACTTGTTTAAAGTACACACCAAAAAAAATGATAATTAGCTCACAAATCCAACAATGGAGATTAATTAAGAAATTTTGCTTTATATCCCATTGTACTACAAAATATGCAAGGAAAAATAAATATACTTTCATAGATATCTTGTTCTAAATCATATTTAATTTGAATTTAAAATCAATGCAAATAAATAATTACATTAATGAAAGAAAAAGGATATACAATGTAAAATAAGCTTCTCAATCATATGTTTAGTTTCTTTGTTAAACCACTTCAAATGCTTTCGTTTTCGCTGGCTTCGACCTCCACACATTCATCCTCTTTGGCTACCGTTCCTCGTAGCACATGCTACATCCACCGCCTGCACGAGTCTCCATTACTTGCTGTGTTAAGTTAGCCGTGACGAACGAGTCTAACCATCAATTATAATTTTCGGCTCAATTATGTTTCAGATCTTGGGATTGTATTTTGTGCATATTTAATAATTAAAGGAATTAACGGAAAGATAATTAGGTGATAAGACAACAGGGTTTATGCAAATGTTTTGCTTTTAATTCCAAGTTTTAGGCAGGTAAAATGGAATGTAAATTTAATTTTCTCTCAAAAAAAGTAGGGGACCAGTTGTCCCCATCGCTCCTCCTAATCGCCACCTCTGCTCATGTTCAACATTTCTGTTCAACCTTACTACAGCAATTTTTTTTTTTATTTATATGAGCGAATAAACAAACAATCTTGAAAACCTAGGAATGGCAAAAAATGACTATGTTTTTTATGATTTAATGAACATAATTGTAAAAGTCTTAAAAGAGCCGGTAAAATAATAATTATAAAATATTAAAAATTTCAAAAAAAATGATTAAAAAATATCTTAAAATTTTAAAAATCATTCCAATAAATAATAATAATAATAATATGTATTTAGTATATAAAATGGTAGCATTCAAGCCACTAAAAGAGAGAAAATTTATTTTTGAATTTTTCCTTTACAAAGCGTTTCGGGATATGGTTGCCACGGTAATATACAAAAACTGTTCGCTTTGCAACATAAGTGATACCACAAGAGATAATCTCTCTCTGTTTCAAAATCAAATTTATATATAATTCTTAAAACTGAATATCCAACGTTATATAGAAGTGTTTTAAAATTGATTTAATAAATTCAAAAAAGGAAATTTTTATTTATATTGCGACATAAAATTCGAAATCATGTTTCACGATGAATGAAAACGTTCAAGATCTAGATTTCCCATTAAAAGGGACCTTTTACGTTTTTGTAAAATAAAAAGTGTCCTAAGAAACACTTTCAGTGTTAAAAAAATATAAAAAAAATTATTTATTGGAAACGCATTTTTAATATAGAAACCGCAATAAGGATTTGTGTACGAATTAATAATGTCAACGATGCATCAAATAAAAGATGTAACGTTAAAATTCTGGCTCTCATTTTTACAAATTTTGCAAGGAAAATAATGACAAGATAAGTGTTGACAAGACAATTCATCACCAGTCTCTGACATAATGGCAAATTCTAAGAGAAAAAGAGATGTTACGAGCTTTGCAGAATCCAGATTTTGTTGTAAAGATAAAACTTTAAGTAGGTCATCAACAAAATATAGAAAAGCATCTTCAAAAAAGGGTTAAAAGTCAACAATGTATTAAAAAGACGGATGGGAAGATCGCTATGACACATACGAGTAGATCCTTACAATGATAATACGTTGGTTAATCAATCTTCGGAATAAACCATCAAGTCAAAATATTTATTTAAATATTGACAAATCTGATTGTATGATGCGAATTTTAAATAAAAAAATTATTTCATATAATTCCAACAACATAAAAAACGTTTATAAATGTGCATTGTAAAAATAAATTCATAATATCCTTTGAAAAAATGGAAATAACATTTCAATTTATCAAAATGTTGTATAAAACTTAAATACTCTAAATCCTTCCACATTTATCACTTAACGAAATTTCCCTTTTGAAATTCGATTCTTAATGTTCTGAGTAGCAGGGGTCGCCAAACTTTTTTGATCATCGCCCCCTATATAATTTTTCGAAATCTCCATAGACCCCCACAAAGGTAATTTTCAGGTAATTAAAATAAAACTATATATTAGACTAAATATTTAATAAATCAGAAACAGTAAGTAAAGTAGCTACAGAAATCAGATTGTTTTCTGGTTTATTATTTTATTTTCTATAAAGAATATAATATTAAGTCAATTATAAAAATATTTTAAATTTTTACGTACGCAGTTAGATATGTGTGATTTGCGTATTAAGAACTGTTTTTCCTTCGAGTCCCAATAGACCCCCATTCGACCCCTTGGGTCAGATAGACCCCCTACTGTTGTTAAATAGACCCCTAGGGGTCTATATAGACCGCTTTGGCGACCCCTTGTGTAGACTATCACTAAAACTTTATTTCAAATTTTTATGCCAAGCAACAAAATACATATAAATAAACTTAACAATGGTAATACGTGAGATGAGGAAGATTTTATTAGCAGACATTCAAGTGTATTATGGTAATTTTGAAACTAGTAACAATCCTAAAAGTACGAGTTAAAATTATGTATATTATTATATGTTGCATGGAATTATTAGATGTAACAGCGTTTAAAAGAAGCATTTTCAAAATCTTTTAAAATTAGAAGATAGAAATAAAAGTTATTTGATATCTGTAATGACAAGTAACTTTGTATATATATATATATATATATATATAATCATATGGTGTGAATAATTACCTGGTACGGTTTTGATACTTCCCTTATAGGGAAGTATTAAAACCATACCTGATATTTTGTCCCTTAAATAGAGGTGTCCCTACAAGAGATACTATTGTACATATACAGTAATATAAAAGTTAAAGTCTAACAAAACCAAAAAAAAAAAGTCCCATCAAGTGGTGCCCATCTCCGCCTTTGAGTTTGGGGCGCTAATTTACTAGCTAATGTCCATACCGAGTGGCTAGCCCAACACTCTACCCTCAATTAACTTCCCAAGCGAATTTGGTACTCATTTATCGGCTCCGCAGGAATGCCCGGATGAGTTGACCCTGGATCAGTTACCCAAGCCGAAAACCATTTGGAATAGAACCCGGGTCGACACAGTGCTCGATCGCACGCACACACATATTGAACGTAATTTATTTGAAATTAAAATAATTTAAAATAAATGAGTAAATATATTTAATTATACATTTCTAATTTGGAAAATATTAATTTTTTATATTACTCTCCCTCTCTAACAAGCAACCCTCTGAACCTATTAGGTTTATATTGCATGAAATAAATTTCTAAAGTACAGTTGTAAAGCATATTTGGAAGTGTAGACGAAGATGTAAAAATAATAAGTTAGCGCAAAGTACCGAGAAGATTTTATCAGGAGATATTCAAATGTGTTATGATAGTTTTAAAACCGGTAATAATCCTAAGAGCATGCGTCAAAATTCTGTATGGAATTATCAGATCAGCATAACAGTGCTTGAAATAAGAGTTTTCAAATCATTTTTTTTTTAAATATAAAAGATTGTAATAAAAGTTATTTGATGCCTGTAACGACAAGCAACTCTTCCTTTTTTCGTAGTTATTTCCATCGAATAATTTTTGTGAAAAGAGAACACTAAGCATATGAGTATTTTTATGGTATTTATTGGTGAAAATTTAAGCAGCTATATAAAGCAGTGTAATCCCAATAATAACAAGCAAAATTGGTTATTGTACTAGTAAGTTAGTAGTAAGTTCGAAGAATGACGGTAGAAAAATGCCCATTTTTACCTATTCAAATTGCAGATAGATTTATGGAAGTCTATCGTACATTTTCTTAATGATGTACTAAAGAGTAAAAACAAGATTCGTTTCGAAAGAAAAGAATGGCATCGGAATCTGTAATAATAACGGGAGCCAATTTATCATACTTTCGAATGCATTTAAATTACGGAGTCGAAGAAAAAAATAAATAAAAGTACGCATATCGTTTTCATCTAACTAATGATAAGGTACCCATTGCTGACTTCATGATATGGTTATACATTTTATTTGTTTGTTTCATTAAAGTTTATTCCGTAAAATATAGTGTAAATCTCTTTCTATCTATTTCTCTCCAGCAACATTAATATCTGAGCATTACTAGAAACTACCTTCCAATTTATTCACATCAGCCGTAAGCATGTAGTTTAGATTTATTGCATATTTACAGCGATGTGCAGTTCGTTGCAAGGAGAATGCAATTTTGACATACTGATAGCAGTAAAACAATGGAAATTTAACACACATATTTCTATATCTTTTTTTATTATTCTCAATTTTTTTTGTTTTCTTGATTGTAGGAATACCTTGCTTAGAAGAAAAGGTTAGAATTATTATAGTTTAGGAGTTTAAAGTTTATTAATGGTATTATTGAATCACTTACATTAAAGAACGTATGATGATATTTAAGGCTCATTTTGAATTTACAGAGTTTATTTGATTTTTTCACGAAGCGATACTGGAACAATGGGCTGTTGATGATGGATGACGTAATTTAGTCACGTAAACTGACAATGCTGAGCTCTTGTGAGCAGATACTTACTCTCCAAATTCCCACCTACACCATGGAAGAACTTAGAGGTCCAGTTACATTTAGCATTGCGTAAATTATTGCAGCACGTGTGTATTATTTCACATTTTGATTTTTAGAGGAATCGTGCATTCTATCTGTAATTTTTTCAGTATTACAGACAGCTGAAGTACCTCCTAGTCACTAACTACTTCCTTTAGAATAGATAAAATACGAGGCAAAATTATGCTGAAACTTATCGGATTACTGCACATTTTTTTTGAAAAAAATATTTATTAAATATTTTGTGAGGAACTTTATTTTCTGAATCTCGCTGTAAGTACACATCAATTACTTAAAATTTTTTAAGGAAATGTTTTTTGAAAAAAGATTACTTATGATCTTCATGTGTAAGATGACGAAAAAACGACCATTGTATGTAATTAATACGCATATAGTGAAAACAAAAAGTTTTATAAAAAATATTCTTATTGTAAGCTTTTTGCAATCTTCTACCATATTGCACTTGCTGTTGAAGTTAGTGGTAAAGCAAGAAGGTAGCTCTAAACATTTGATATTTGATTAAAAAAATTGTTATAGTTGTAAAATTTCACCCAAAAAATTTCTTAAAATGCATTAATAACACTTTCTTATTGAACATTTAATAACTTTTGAAAGGGATAGAAAATATTCTCCGAACACACGAAACCTCCCATCTTGTTGATCTGTGGTCTAATCTGATCTAATTGCACCTACTCAATCTCATTCCACAGTCACGATCTATATTACTCTTAGTGTTGAATCTAAAAGTGATTAAGATGATGAATTTCCATTTAAACCGCCGCTATTGAAGGAGTGTAAACATCAAACAGTAGACCCTATAAATCAAATCTGGGAAGAAGAGTCAGACACAACCCTTGACATCTCAGATGATTAAAAGTCCTAATTTCCACTTCTATATTTCCGATTTTTATCGCGGTATGCGGTTGGCATGGAATCATCGAGTGGGAAATCAGTTGGTGGGCCAAATGTTTCTTACACACAGTCCATATTTTTTTCTCTTCTTTCTGCCAAGACGTAATTACGAGTGGATGACAGCAGACCAACCAATGACATCGTTTTATGGCGAGCAAACTTCCAGCCTAGAAGGGGTCATTCATTTTCTTGAGTTGATCGATAGTCGTTTTCTGCAGGAGTCCAGTTTGTCTCGAAAATCTTATTCGTTCACCGTGGGATAGTCTAGTCTTCTTGGTTATCAATTTATGCGCATGCGAAAGACTGTAGGTCATGCATGGAAATGTGTCTTTAATCTATGTCATTTTGAATGTGAAAGGGCTGAACGTACTTCAGGTATTTGACCACAGAGGAGTGGTATCCAATTATTTAACATCTTGTTTTATAGGGGCTCAAGAATATAATAGATTTAATACAATTTTAGATGAGACTGTCGAAGAAAGTTGTCTTTGCGAAGACTGTATTATGATTTTGTATTTTTTTTACTCAAGAAAATACTAAGGGAAAAGTTTTTTAAAAAAATTAGCTCTTTCCTTTTTTTTTTTTTTTTTTTTTTAAGTCTGGTAATTCCGATTAATAGTTATCTAATTTTTTTTTGTCTACTATCGTGAGAAAAGCATATTTAGTAATCTCTGTTAAACGTATTATCATTTTTGGCTTCTTTTCTTTTTTTTCTGTTTTATTTATTTATTTTGGAACCAGAAAAATTTAAACGTTTAACTGAATACTTTTGAAAATTTCGTTGTAATACAGGATTATTCTAAATAAATCATCCGATTTCGAAATACTATATTTTCATAAATAAACGACACAGAATGATAAGTAATACATGAATGCGAACGGATAATATGGAAGTGCTTTTCTTACAAGTGTTCGATATAACTTTCTTTAATAACATGCATGATGTCAATTCGATATGGAAACTCTTGCCAAACACATAGTAAAGTGTCAGTGGTCATTGATTATTCAGTAACAGAAATCCGTTGCTTAAGTTTATATAAATTTGTGGGTTATGGTGGCGCATAAATTTTTTCTTTTACAAACCCCCAAAGGAAGAAATCGCATGGGGTCATGTTACGTGAGTTAGGTGGCTAGTTGTGTAATATTAAGTCATTTGGTCAACTATGTAGTAGCTCCGTGAAAGCTTCTAAAACGAAAGCTTCACGAAGAACACACGAGGGCCATATGTTGTTCACAATATAAGACTTCCACATTTTTCCTTTGCATTTATGTATTACTTATCATTCTATGTCGTTTATATTTGAAAATATAGAATTTTAAAATCAGATGATTCATGCTGATAAACCCTGCATTTTCATGTTACTGAACTTCAGTAAATGCAACATTCGTTAAAAAAATTATGATCTTCTAAATTTAACTTAAAATTTTTTACACGAGCTTATCTAAGTTTACTTAGATTACTGCTTATGCATAGATTAAAATTATATTGCCAATGTTATAGCATCTACTTCGAACAAATATTAATAGCTTTGAAGTATTAGTAAAAAAAGAAAACTTAGGTAAAATTTGGAAGTTGAGAAACAATTTTTTTTTTAAATTTGCTCAGATTCCAATAAAAATAATTAGCTAAATTAGTTTACAATGTAAAACAATTTTTGGTCTACAAACAATTTACATGTTTTTCACTCCACGGATGTAAAATGTGATTAATTTGTTGCTGACTAAAATCAAGCTTTAAAATTATTCAATTTTGATACCCAAATTTTGCCTTTGTGGAAAGATATTTAATACGCAATATATTTATAAATTTATTAAACATAATATAAAATAATTTCTTCAAACAACTTTCTTATTATATTCAACGGCCTAAATATTTAGTTAGAAAATATGCATAAGTTCATATAAAATCCTTTACTGAATAACAGCTATAAATATTTCATTTACGGTCAATACGAAAAGAAATTGTATTTTATAGATATCATTTGTTTCCAGATCATGATAATGATGCGGAACAACTAAATATTTACAACGATTTATGAAAGGAAGTAATGAACCGATTCACTGAAATATCTTACAAAAATACGTTAATGATAGACATATTTCCTGGGACATTTCACGGCTGAAATCATCTGTCATACATCTTAAACTCTCTATATCAGATACAGAAGCTATTTCCTCCAGTTTTGCTTTTTCTTCTTTTCTTGACATAATATACCCAATGAACTACCACCACAAATAAAATTGCTTCTCGGATGTTCTTCACGGATCTATTTATAAAAAAAAATAAAGGGAAAGGAAAAAAAAGAACATAAATAGCCAATTCTGTGAAAAAAAATAATACCAATACTTGTCTATACAATTCACGATACTTTCCACACTCATGATACTTGCTCTAGGATTATTTTCGCAAAGAATAGGGTAATAAACTGATTGATCTCACTTTCCCACAAAAAATGGTTACTTTGATGTCCACGGAAATATAAACATTGCAGAATATAAAAAGTGAGATAGCCATGGAATAGATGAAGAAAGTAACAATAACAAAAAAAAAGGGTTAAAGAATATTTCAGGGCAAGTTCTATTGATATGTTTGAAGGTCATAGGGTCAATATCCAAGACACACGACCGGTTGCCAGATTCTTAAGAAAAATCTTTCGGATTACTTTTTTATGGAGAAAAAAAAAAGGGGGGGGGGAAGGTAATAACGATTTCCTTTTAGCAATAAACATGTATAACGACTGAAAAAAAATTATCTCCCAACTGTCACTATCTTTCAAGAAGATAGGTGAATGGTTATGATAGTTTTAAGGGACCCATCTGCGTTTTTATGTAAAAACTCAAGTATATCGTCTTATTAACTGATATAATACACTTAACAAAGATACCCTTCGTGCAAAGTACGATATTTTTTACAATTCAAATCAGTTATTCATCGTTAACCATTGTATTGTATTGTTAAATTATTCCATTTTTGCAACCACAATTGTCTCCTTACTATGAAAATGTATTCTTCTGTATTAATTACAATACTTTCTTTAGCATATAAATCGTTCAGAACTACTATACCAGCTTCTTTATTATGTAAATACATCGATTGCTTTTAGCTATAGTCTTTCATTTAGTATCTGAGATATGAGGATTAAAAAGTAAACTAATGAATAGTTGAACAATCTTATTTGTTTTTTCCTCTACGATTTGACTGAATACTTTTACTGAAGTTTCGTATTTTTATGATTGAAATTTCTTATCTTTATAAAATCTAAGAAAATTAGTATTTGAAATATTTGATATTATTCTTTTAAGTTATTCAGAACATCTCGAAATACTAGGAATCAGACCTTGAGAGAGGTTTAAAGTAAATCATAACCTTAAAAAATAAATCTTGAAGGGGAGGGGGGGGGTTCAAAGTTCTTCGATATCCTCAGTTTTCTCCAACAATTGTCGATCATGCTAGTATCAGTAAATGAAATCGATAGATCCCTAGTATTTACAAGCTTCAAACAATTTAAATGTATGGATTATACGATTAGTTTCGAGGCACTCATGTTGGCCTTTCATAACATACGTTTTATTGTTTTATTTTTGGAATGATAAAGTAAAAGAACAGAATTTTCGTTCCAGTAGATATTAGCTCTCTATTTTTGTAGACTTTCGTATTAGGAAGAATCTAATATTTGATAACAGTTAAATAAGATTACTGACCTGTTTTAAAAAATTAAACGATAACAAGACAATTTTAATATTGAAGTGATATTTGTGTATATATGCGTAAATGAAGTCTCATGACATCATTGATTTGAATTTCATAACGAGAATTCTTGTGCATACTGGTTAAAATAAATTTAACATTAAATATTTTTTTGGAAAAATGTAATTGGAAAGTTTTAGATGTAAATTAATTTTAAAATATCAGAGATAATATTTAAAATACGTTAGATAATTATAAATAGCTTGTATTATAAATTATAACAAAAATAAGTTTAAAATTAAATGATAGATGCTTGGAAATAAAAAAAAAAAGCGATAGAGGGTTTGGTACAATATGTTGCGATTAAAATGTAATAAGAGTAAAACATACCACAAAAAAGTTTTAGTATTAGAAAACCTTTTGGAAATATATGTTCCCCCCCCCATAAAATGCATTATCAAAACTGCTTTAAATAAGTTGATTCAGAAATTAAACGAGCTTTTTAAAACACCTTTTCTACAAATCATATTAATTAAATCCTTCTGTTTCTTGAATAATTATTTTAAAAATTGGTTAAAAATAATTATAAAAATCTTAACAAGAAACAAAATGGTATCACAAATGAATTTCTACCACTCATTATTTTAAAAACTTTTGATAATTATGCAATTGATAATTTTTTACATTCATATTAAATTACTCAATCAAAAAAGAGATACAATCAAATTTACATATATATTTATATCATTCGATAAGAAAACATAAATAAATGTATTAAAATAATTTGTGAATAAAATAATATCATAATTTGTCAATAAAATTACTTACTCACTTTAAATTACTTTAAAAAAGATTTATTCTTCAGATGCTTTAATATTTTTAACGAACAATATTTTTCGCACTATATGAGTCATACTTCGCACAGCACCTGTGAGATAATATTTTTTTTCTTCCAGAATGTAAATTAACGAAATTATTTCGAGGAAAGGCAGCATCATTTAACTTGGGGATAATAAATAAAACTCTAGAGATAAGAATGGGGATGGATTGATATAAATAATTCTAATGTCTATCATCCAAAGTGGCACACTTCAAAGTGAAATTAACAACAAGAAAGAGTGTATGGTAATTTCAAGAGATTTTTATCAAGTGTGCAATGAACAAAAACTGGCGATTGGCTGCTTGAAAATTCATAACTGGTTCCATAGAATAATATCAAGTGACAAATTACTAAATTAAACCCCCCCTTTTATACTATAGTCAAGTATTTGTTTTTAGTGGTGGTCGCATATTGGATGGAACTCAGTATAAGCCTTTAATTACAATTTCATATCTTAACTTCTGAGAAGTAATTTTTCTTATATACAAACGTTAATTAATCTAAGATTATCCTACTTGTAAAAAAATACTAATGGTCCTAGAACGTGAAAAATCTTAAACATTCAAAGGGTACTATTACCACTGCTACTGTTTAAGACATGATATTGAATACGTATTATAATTTGCTCTTTATTTCTGCTTTTTAAAAAACTAAAAATTTAAAATAAATGCAAATGATATAGTTTTGCTATGACAAGAATGTAAAATCTATTACATTCAAATCAAAGCAAAATTTATATATAATCATAGCATTTTAATACACTTTTATTATTTATCTGAAATGCATTCAGGTTTTGAATTAAGTTTGAGAAATAGTGTAAAACTCACATGTCATTTCAATAAAATATTAAGATGTAGTGACCATTCAATGTTATAGTTAAGGGTGCAGTCCTGGGGGCCTACGACAAAATTTCCCAGGAGCCTATTTTTTAAAACTTTAATAAATAAGACAATGCTACTTTATTTATCAAACTTTCGATGTAATTCCTTCATTATTAAACTGCACTGCCATCTTAAAGTCCAACTAAATAGTTAATAAGTTGAAACCTCCAAATGATGATACGTCAAAACAAGGTAACACAGTTTATTATGTATCTACATAAAATATGCAAGATCGCTCTCTCGAATTCCTCGTTATTAATTAACTGAATTAACTCAGTTAATTCTATAATTTTTATTCAAATAATAAAGTCTCTTAGATATCATACCACGCGTTCCGGCTCAAACACTTCTTGCCTTATAGCAGGTTCAACTCCTTTTACTCTGACTAGGAGGGACTTCTAATTAATTTCCAGACAAACGATTAATTACGACAATTCAATCCAATTTACAATTTGTAGTTATCCTCTATCTCTATTCTCTTTCCTTTCAATTCTGTTTTGTTTATAGATGACTATCTCTAATTCAGTTCATTATACTTCCTATCTTCATCGAATTGACCTAATCACGTTTCATTTGGATTTGCAAGGAGTTGTAAATTTATGCAATTCAAACTACCAAAGAGTTGCCGTGGTTAAGTCACAAATTTATTAACCGATCTGGGAGGTTTCCTTGAATATAATAATTAATAAAACAGTGGCATCCATGGAAAACGCATTGAGATATTAAATAAATCTCACTTTTTTTTTTAAAAAAAAAATATTCTTTCTTATATTTTTACGGTGCAAATTAATTTTTTATAAAAAAAAAAATATTTATTTCTCATTTTTACATGATTCTCCAGCAGTAATACAAATAGCTAATTATAAATTTTATCGGTTGGCTAACCTGAAATTTATAGAACGGTAAATTTCATGTTAAAATACGTTGCATTGAATGTTTTAAATAAAGTTACAAACTTTGTTTTAATGTATTTAACTTTTCTCTAAATGACACAAATTAAACTAGTTATTGGTTGTACGTATGTAATTAAATCATACACAATTACAATTATTATTTTTAGAAATCGAAATTGAGAAACTCCCAAAATAATTTTTTACTAAGCCTCCTGCATCTATTCTCATTTTTGCATAATGTTATATATCTATTTTCAAAGGCAATCCTCCCGTGTTAGTTAAATTATTTGTCTCAGGTTTAACAGATTATTGATGGCAAATTACAGACTATCTTGTAACTCAAAACTTAGGTATATTTATATTTGAAAAAAAAAAACAAGTTTGCATGTTGTTTCTTTATAAATTAAAGCATTATTAAGAAGCAATTACTTTCTCTTTTCATTGTGATGCGATTATTTGAGAAGTAACTGAGAGTAAAAATAACATTCTTCTCGTTCCTGTAATTGCCTTCCATAATTTTCTCGGTCAATTTATTGAATTCTCCCAACGAAATTTTTGTGAAAATTACATCATAGTATTATTTTTCACTAAGAATTTACTAAACAAGGATTTGCCTATCAACTACAGTTACAACGAACTTTAAATCAACGAATACTCTATATATCTAGGAGATAATAAGAAAAGAGAAGTTAATGCAGCATTAGAGTCACAGAAGTGTTTTTATTTATACGAAAACAATTATACTTTAAAAAATGGAGCTTTACAAATCTCATACACAATTTGCATAGAGGAAGATGAATAAAATGAGTAACTTAAATGAGATGTAAACTTAGAAGTCAAACCATAAAATTATTTACTATTTAATGATGTGGAATGATTTTTTTTTTTAATTAAAGAAGTATTTTTATAAGATTTGAAATTTTTCTGTTGTTACTTGAGCGAAGTTACACACCAATATACTAAGTAATGAAACATGTATATGTATTTTAGATTAATAATGAATTGATTGAATGTTTATCAACGTCGCACTTAGCAGCAGCACGAGGGATATTGGCGACGGACCTCGTGATTTTGATCCTCGTTCAAGTGATGAGAACAACACCTGAGCTGGAACTTCCACACCAACGGGAGAACTTGGAACCTCGACAGATTTAACATGCATCAGGCCCGCAACATGGCGGGGTTTTAATGGCATCAGGGCTCAAATTCACGACTCGACGGAAACAATACCAGCTGTGAGGTCAAGTCCATTGGCAACCGCGATTAATAATGAATTTCAAATGCATACTCTCTGAGTATCAGGAAAAGCTAAAAAACTCCTGAGTTAATTTCTTTTATAAAATGAAATAAATTATAGAGTTTTTCGAAAAAAGTTTTTGGTAGTTTTTTCGAAAAAAGTTTCTTTTAAAAAGTTTTTGGAGAAAGCGAATAGTAAAAAAAAAAAGAAAAAGTATTTTTTTGTGTCAAATTCAAAATTAGATGGATACTCAATCCTTTTTTTACTTTCACTATGATGAAATATTTCTTAAATTTAAAAAAAAGTTTTATTATATGTTACTAAAAGGGAAAATTAAAACATTTTTATGATAATCACATTTTGCATTACGATGAATTAAATTAAGACGAGAATTATAAGAATACAATTTGCGATCGTATCATTTAGATAATAAAACTTATCATTCACTAAGAGACTAGAATAGCGCTTTATTTTAAATCCAAAGCTAACAGAAGTATTTAAGACATATTCGAGAGCAATCCAGAATTCATTGCTGAAAAATAGTAACAACCATATAATTTCACTATTCTTTAACTCAAAATGGACAAATTAATACAAGACAGAAAACTAATTTTTTTTGAAACAACATAAATCAGAAATTCATCAATCGAGAAAACAGCACAATTCACAATTAACAGAAATTCATTTATAAACATGGAATCCAATACGCATTCTTTGTGTATCTAATTAATTTGGAATCAGTACAATTACTTAGAACAAGCGAGAATTTTTAAAGAATAGTTCTTAACCACAGCAATGTAGACAAAATTACTTTTAGCACAATTAGCCATTAATAATTTTTATTTGCTTACGTGTGGATTTGTTTTATTCAATTCGTTCCTTTTCTTGAGAAGAATGTTTTAAACGTTGTATTTTATCACTTGAATCTTAAAAGTATTTATTTATATAGTTCAATATACATAATACTCAAATAAAGATAATATTTTCATCCATTGCTATTACAAAGCATTTATAATAAGTAAAACTATGCCACTCAAACAAAAGATTATCATCACACTTTTGTATAATGAATATAATGTCGCAGATACATCTGATTAGATAAAATTTCCCTGGTTAGAAAATTACTTTCCAAAATTAACTTTCTTGATTTTATTTTCTGTGATACAAGCAAAAATACTCTTATGCTTATCTCATGTCTTAGAACAACAATTACTGTATGACTGATGCCACAAATTGAAAACGTCAACATGATATTCGGTTAAAAAAAAGTATAGAAGTCGATCGTAACCCTTTCAAAGCAGTTATCCAATTAATAACATGCCGCACCAAATTGTGTACTATTCCAAAACCTGTTTATCTTTGAAAATGATCCAAATTGGCAGTCCCGATCTCGCGAATAAAACATTTCAGGTACAAGTTCTGAAACATTTAGCAAACCTCAATTCACTGATCAACCATTAGCAGAGGACAAGCAGTCCGCAATTTAATAACAGCCCTCCGCAAAAAGTAATTTTTTTTTCGCCTTTAATATCATACTCTGATTAACTGTGACCGGATATTGATAAATAAAAGAAGAGTTGAGCGATCTTTCTTCTGCGAATCATCAATTTGTTTTTCGATATTCAAAGACGACGCGTGCCGAGAATGTTTGTTTGCTACCTTCGAAAGGATGTAAACTGTAATTTTAGTGGATATTATCGGAAATTCGTTTGGACATAATGATACTGAAGAGTTGAAGAAAGCACCTCTGTGTGACACATAAGTGTCTGACCTGTCAGAGTCTTTTGGTGATTATGTCAGTATGTTTGACATTTTCATGTTAAGTTTTACTGATAACTCAAAAAGCATACCGTAATTGAAGGTGTTTACCTGATAAGATGCATAACAAGTTTATAAGCATTTAGAATTAAATGACAGGTATTTAAACTGGAATGTAATTGTTAGGGTTTTTTTTTTTTTTTTTTTTTTTTGCAATTAAGAAAATTTACTTGACGGTGCGAGTAATTTTTGGAGTTTCATCAACTCAGACAAATTAATTGAAGATTGGTTTTCCTGCTCCTGATAATGGAATATTAACGAGGAGCTTTCAAACAGGTTATGAAAAGTTTAACAGCAAAAGTAAATAAGGTATATTTTTTTGTGTAAAAGACACACTCAGTTATATAGTGAGAAAGGCACAAACATTAGAAGAGAAGAAAGAAAACAACAAAAATATGAAGAATAGAGAAAAACAATTTAACGATGCGAGTAATTTTTGAAATTGCATCAATTTGGACAAGTTAATTAAAGTTTAGTTTTTGTGATAAGGATTGTAGAATTACTGTGAAAAAACTAATTATTAATTTATGAAAGGTTAAATAATAAAATAGCAATGCCATGGGGTATTAGATTAGGTTTAAGATAACTTATTATTGAAATAATCTATGGTAATGTCTAACTTTTTTATATTTAGGTTGAAGAATTAAGCATTGGTCAATGTTTTATACATTATGTTTTCATTAAGCTTTTGAAGAAAAATATAATAAGCAACGTAATAAAATAGAAAAAAAAGTTTTAAATAATATTTCTTAATTATTTATAAATATTACAAAATACCAAATTTTCAAAATTAATAGAGAATAAAAAATATTAGAAAATACTTACAATTTTTTGTTTTTAAACTACAGATCAAAAAAGAATTCTTAAAAAGTCTTGATAAACTTATTTACTTCAATTATTGTTAGTTTTTCAGTTTTGTGATGTATGAGTGACTGTTATCAAAATGAATAGTGCATTTCTTATAATTAAATATTACATTAATTTAGGATATCTCTAAACATCAAGCATTAAAAATTCCTTTTTAAACAAACAGATAAATGTTTTTTATTTTTTAGTATTTTTAGCAGAGACATTTCGATCATATATTACAAGTTCCGTTGCTTACGATGCAACGATGTATACTGCTAAGTCCGTTTTATAATCCTTGATTTCTATAAATGCATCCATTTCAAGTAATTCACGTTGCTATTTCCTATGAATTTTTCATAAATAACATAATTTTGTTTCATTTATAAGTTTATATTCAAATTTTTGCAGAAGGCATGCATTTTATTGATATAACTTTTGCGAAATGCATGTATTATATAAGAAACTTATATACGAGTAACGTCTTTCATTCCGATATGATTAAAGAGAAGGGTTATTTAATAATTTTGAAGAATTTTTTTTTATTTCTATGAACTTTAAAGTTTCTTAGTTTTATGATATATAAGCGACTCTGTTATCAAAACAAATAGCGAATTTTTTCTAATCAAATTCTGAAATTACTTTGAAATAACTCTAAACATTAAATAACAATAATGCCATTTCAAACAAACAGATAGAATCTTCATACATTTTTTTCACTTCTAAAGACTCATAAATATCAACATTTCTTAAAAGCGATTCTATTATATATGAAAAGTATATAGGAATATATAAATAGGGGCGAACAGATTATATGACTGGAGGTTGCCAACACTCAGAAACAAAGAAACACTTTCATCTCTGTTTCGATCAGAATTTTGTTCTAAGGAATGACGAATGCTTCAATTTTTTTTTTTTTTTTTTTTTTTTTTTTTTAAATACCACCTCTTAAAACATTACAACCATCTTCTCAGCTGTTTCTTTACCTTTGCCACACGATTCTCTGGAATTCAGTTTGCTCACTTTACATAATACTCAGGAAATTAAAGCTTGACTGAACATTAAAAAAGAGAAATCGTGACTTACATTAAATGCGCCGTTGAGGCTTCGTTATTTATTAAATTACCTAAAAGAGATAGCGATGCCAGTGATTGAGCTCCATCCTACATAGTCGTGAACATGTGATAACTTATGAACATTGTAATCTCGATATCACATATCCTTTATCTGTTGATAATCTACCTATCACTCAAATACAGGTTCATCATTCTATGCCAAATACGGCTTTGAAAGTCTTTAAGATCTTACATGTCATACTGAATTACTGTAATCCATCATAATTCCATGTTAGAAAAATCTAGAGTCAAAGTTTTGAATTTAAATTTGTGATTTCCATAATGCATTGAAGCCGATGAACAGAGTGATAAAAATATGTTTTTGGTGCAGATCATAATGTTAACGTGATCTATAAGTTTCAAAGCATAAGAGAAGAATGGAGCAAAATACTTAACGTATTGAGATATACATATTTTTTAACACAAGGCAGGTCAACTAGTTGAAACTTTGCTGGAAAAAATGTATGAGATCATTCAGACTTCTAACATTTCGGTCACATGGTCACTTTAAATCCTGTCATTTGTGTCATCATGGAAATGCACAATAGAAATTATTAAAACTATTAAGGGAATTAATTATTTTATAATTCATTCGGATGAATCAAATTGATGCTGTTCGTGACAAAGTTTTATTTAAATACCTTTCGTAGGAATCTGATTTATTAAAGACATTTTTATGCTTAGTTATATCAATTTAAATGAAAGCGTAGAATACCATCTATAAATATTTTGGATCTTAGAATAAATAAACGAATTTAGCGTCTTTAATGTAATTCTTAAAAAATATGCATCAATTTTTTTGGGAAAGGAAATTATTATCAATATCATAAGAAAATATTTAATAAGATTAGATAAGTGTTAACTATCAAGTTTTGAAAATTTGAAGAAGAAACCTGTTTTGATATTTCGTGCTTCATTAAAATTTTAATTGAAGCGCTTATGATCCTTTAAACTCAAAATTAATTATTTTTTTCAAGAACTCTAAAACGCAGTAGTTATTGCTTGTAAAATATAACTATATTGATACTAAGTTTATTAACACACTCAAAACAGAAAGAAGATTTTTGAAAGAAAATTTTTTGATGAAATTTACAACTACAGAATAAATGAGTTTCTTAGGATTCAAATAGGGATTTAAATGCATTGGTTAAAAGTTTAGTGATAATTTATACTTACGAATAAATGTCAAGAATAAAAAGGAATAATACTCTTAGGCAACCAAAATATAATACCGATTTGTAACAACCATGTAACAACTAGCGAAAGCATTTGAATCGAATTGAAAATTACCATGTAACGAGTGTCGAAAGTATTTAAACTGAATTGGAAATTATCATCTAACAAATATTTAAAGCATTTGAATGAGACCTTTAAAGTAAATCTTCTGTAGTTATCATTAATTTCGATACTAATTGTTAAATATTAAACAATGTCATTATTAATGATTACTGACATTTACAGCCCTTTTAATCTTGTGTTACAAGTTTCATACAGAGTTTCAACTTATTAAGTCCGAGCTATACCTTATCAACTGTCTCCTTCATCAATCAAAGTAAAGAGCCGGATCTTACATTTTAAATTCAGTGTGAAAACCAAACACATTTAGCAGAAGGATTACGTACAGAAAAGTAACATGACACTTGTAGGTCGCCGTTCATCTACGTAATGCAAACAAGACCATTAGCAAACCTTTACCTTGTCACAATAATATTGCATCTCAGATTTGTAACAAGACAATAATTGAACGTCAAAACGGAGCCAGGATTGTGATCTAATGGTTCATTCTCACTAGGTGACAATTAATAGTTGCTAAGGTCAAGGTTTACATGAGACGACCTTCTATTATCTCTGATGATTGTAATTAATGCATAATTAGAACATTACCCCGGGTCAGGTTGACGAACGTATCTCTAAACACACAGAATGGAACAATTGACTTCCAATTGTTTCTGACCTATAATGCTTTTTAAATGAATTGATATATAGTGAAATATGCATTGTAATTAAAATCAGATCGGATGTGTTATTTGAAGTGATGGATGGGAACAATTTTGTGAAAGAACGCTTGAGTTCTTATTATAGATTGCATTTGTAAATAGCTAATTAATCTTAATGGCTTCGAAATTCCTTAAAATATACGTGTTGTTGTCAATTAAAGAGGTAATCACTTAATTAAAGATATAAATCTACCTCACAACATTTTTTCAGTTATTGCATTTTTTTTATGATTCTTCCGTTCCAAATAATATAATGCCAAGCATTAAAAAACGCTTCTATCATATCAGCAAATTTATTTTGATTGTTTTTATTAGCTCTCAAAACTATGTTAATGCCTTATATTTTTACGTACAACTTTCATATTAGAAATGACGTCAAAAAGAAATGTAATTGCGTGAGGCCGAACAGCAATGACTAAACAGCCTTTAAATGAACAGAATTTGCTTTAAATAATGGGAAATGAAGCAGAATACAATTTTGTGTAGATTTGATGAGTAACGAACAATAAGAAATGATTTTTAAATAAAGATCAGAATTTTCCTCTCTCTTAGTGAAGTTTATTCTTATTTTTAATTATTTCTTGTTGTATAGTTTTATTCTGTTCAATCGATTTTACTTCTTTCATCGAGACCACAATCATTTCCCAAAGTTGTTTTATGCAAATATGTGATTTAGTACATAAATGCGTTCTCAGACGTGGGTCGAGAGTGGAGATTTGAAATCTTCAATTTTCTACTTCCCGAAAAGGGTATCATTCACCTTAACTACAGCTGTCAAGCTGGATTTAATTCCGAATATGATGACTTTAGGCTTAGGGCAGTTTGAAAAAAAAATTTGTTTGCAAATTACTCAAACTCCCCCCCCCCCTCCTATCTTTTTATATTTCATTTTTCTATTTACTTTTGAAGTTTGATGTTATTTTACCTCTCCAGCTAAAAATGTTGGGGAATTTTATCCACTTAAATAATGTTATAAATGTTTAAGTCTTTATACATTTTCTATGTATGCGTGTGTGAGTTTGGCCATACAACCAATAACTCTGAAATTACACAAGTTCAAGAAATTACGTTCAAACAATTCGAAACAACAGAATTTCCCTTTCAAAAGTGATTGGTGAAGGAAATGAGGAATAAGACTAAAATAACATTTCACATTTCGAGAAACATTGGTTGGTACCGAATATTAATAGTTTTTTTACACAAAGCTTTCAGCACAATTTTTAAACATAGCCTTATAAAAGATGAGAACGTTTTTAATAAAGCAAAATGTGTCATAAAATCGATATGTAAGCGATAAATAATTTTTTTTTACTCCCTGCATTAGGTTCCACCTAAACATTTTAGCTTAGAATATAAAATAACTCATTATGGTAAGATAGGTGTAAAATAAATTACTGTTGGAGCTATTTGAATAATGAGATACAGTTCTTAGCGGTGATGGGTTATTTTGTACTTTGGGCGTTTTCATGACTAGCTTCATTATAAACCGCTGTTAAATATCAATATTTTAAGTCATACTGCTCACCAGAAATGACTTTAAATATGATGTATAAGCGTTTTAAGCACTTCATATTTGCGAATTAATTTGAATGTAAAGGTATTTAAACCGGAATTATTGTTATTACAATAATTATAATTATTATGTAGTAAAAATTACAATTATAGAAGCAATAATTATATTTATTAAATTCTGCCAGAGTAACTCATCATTTATGTAATTTAAATAACAGAAAATTTCCCTGGTTGAAATTTTGGTTATTAATTGAATTAGTTCTTTTCAATACATATTTGAGTTGTAAAAAAATACAATTTAAATTGCAGTATTTATATCTAATAAATTTAGTCACTAATCACTGAAAAAAATAATGATCTGAAGATAAGGAAAATATTGTAAAAAATATCTTAAAGATATCTGTGATTTTGTAAAAACACTAATTAAATATTACTACTTAAGAGAAAGAAATTCGTTATATTAATAAAACTTTTAATGCAAAGACATTTAAATTTAAAAAATTCGCTTAGTGAAAAATCGCAGGTAAAATGGATTTTAGGTATGACTGAAGAAAGCGAATTTAAAACCGACATGCAAAGTTCTTTATCTCTCTCTTAAAATAATATTACATTAAAATAATAATATAGTTAAAAAAATTAAAAATTATATAAAATAAACTAACTAATTAAAATTTCTTAAGATTGCAACTTACAATTTTTTTAGATCATCGAAGAAAAGTTGACACATTTTTTAATAGCAAAAAATGCCAGAAAAGTTACATTACCAAGTTAATAAGAAAGAGAATATAGCTGAATGAAACCAAGAAAATAAGCAAAAAGATAAACGACAAATTAAGCATGAAAAAAAAAAATTGTAAGCAGATGGGAGAAATGAGACAAAAATAATTAATTATAGCATTTGTAAGCTCTGAATCTGGCTTATTACAGATTTGCAGGTTTTAATTTGTTTTACAAGCACAACCTTCACCTACAGAAAAATTGCACAAAAAAAAAAAAAAAAAAAAAAAAAAAAAAAATCTGGAACTACCATAAAAATATATCAAAAACCATAAGACTGAACAGCGCTATAAACCAAAAAATATATATAGGAGAAAAACCCAAACATTAAACAAAGAGATAAAAAAGAAAAAGAAAGAACATTCCAATATTGAAAAAACCAGATTAATAAAGGTTCAAACTTACATAAACCAGTACCTTACAACAGAAAAACAGATATATATAAGAGAATAGAAATTTGAAATATAAAGGTTCATTCGACTGTATGTTATATATACGCCCAGTTGAATCTTTATAATTCGAGCCTCTATATATCGAAAAACTCTCTATAAATCAAACTTTTTTTCATGTATCTTAAATTTGTTCTATAAAAACTATTTCTGAGTATCGAACAAAATTTCTACGTAATTAACAAAAAAAATTTCATAAACAATTAGGTTTACTAATTACTCGTACAGTAAAATATGACAATAGATTTCTTTCATAAGAAAGGATAAGAAAATGTTTTATCAATTATTAAAGCAATAGAAATATTAGAAATTTCAATACCTTGAAATAAAGCGGAACACTACTTTCAAACAGCTTAAGCAAAAGGTTTTAAGTCAAAGGTCAAAAAGACATTAGAAATTACTTTGTCCAAAAATAAATAAAAATTTAATTCCGTATTTTGTACACAAACTTTTCATTTTTAATACTCTGTGAATAAGTTTGTAAATTACATATATATTTGCATATTTTTGAAATAAATTTCTTTGATAGCTTAGTGTTTTAACTCTTATTTATTATTGGAAAATATAAAATACATAACTGATTTGATTAAGAAATTGACAAAATTTTTTTAAATTCGTATTTCTGTATCACGAAATTCCTACATATCAAATTCTTTTCCACGAATCTTCAAGAATATATATATATATATATATATATATATATATATATATGAGAGAGAGAGAGAGAGAGAGAGAGAGATAAACTTTATTAAAAATTATTTTTTTTAAACAAATTCGTTACTTAAAAAATTATATTACGTTTTCAGCGATGTTAAGAGTTGATATTAAATTCTGTTTAATATAATAAATTCCTTGGAATTTCAGTAAATAAATATGAAATGTAATTTTAAAGTTCATATATAGATTTATATTAAAAAATTAATAATTAATATTAATTCATAAAATAATCGGGGTTTAAATAGAAAAATGGAAAAACATTTAAAATTACAACTTATTTTATATTGTGTACTAGAATTTAAGTATAATTTTTTTAGAATTCACTAGTTTCAACTTATACATACAAAAATAGCAAGAATTTTTACTAAAATTATTACTATATATATGATTCATATGATCATATTTGGATGTCTAATATATTTAATTGACTTTCGAGCATATTTCCGTTCATCTGGAATTGAAACATCTGAGGTATTTAAGTGCACTTTACATTCTTTTGAGTCAACTATTCTACATATCTCTATGTAAAATGAACCATAAAATTATTTTTAAGAGAGAAATTTTAAAAAAAAAATTCCTTTCCTGAAAAAGTTGAACTGGGATAAATAATCACGAGATAACATTTTTATACGAAAATAAATACCCGTTTAATTAATTATAATAAAGAAAACTATACTGTTATAAATCAATATGATATATCATGAAAGGTATTTAACATTAATATTTCCTTTTGAAAAAGAAACTTGCTCAAAGATGTTTATAAAAACATTTGCACGTACACAAACGTCTTCTTTTCTTTTCCTCTTCTCATATATATATGTATATACTCACTGCATATTAAATCAACTAATACACTTTTACTTAATTAAAAATCACTTTTTATTCTTTAGTTATTCTTCTGTTTAATTCAGTAGACATTAAAACTAATACTTATATCGAAAATGGATTATTTTCAAGAAGTGTAACTCGTGAAATGAATTAAAAAGTATACTTTATTCATTTTTCAAATCGCTGATTATCCTTCCGTCATTTTATTTGCTTAAAAATACTTGCGATCGAAGTAATGATAGTTATAAGGACTTTCAAAATAAATTATGATGCGTAAAATCTCCACAAAACGAATTTTAATTTGCCTGATAGCTATCACACCATATAATCTCTCATTACGATCTGCCCCGCATGATTTGCATACCTTAAAAATAAAATTAACGTATAGACATTAAGTCAAAAGATCATATCATAGATGGATAGCGTTTTTAAAAAACTATACAAAACTTTTAATGTTAAAAATGTTTTAATTTATTCGGAAGAATCGGTAATGAGTCACATGATATTCAAAAAATTCAAAGGATCATCTTCATAACATCACGTTTCAAATACGTTGAACCGGGGAATGAAATTTAACACCTAGCCCTAACAAATTTAGGATGGATCAAATCTCAAAAGGCGTGTCCCAACTTGATCAATCACTTTTTTGCCATCATCAATCACTGAGAAATACTCTCTAGCACCGAGTGTTCTCCTAGATCTCCGATACCTCTTTAGGACCAAGTAACACTTAAATTGCTTCACCTCATAACAAACTGATACCTATCACAAGGCGCCAAATACTTTATAATTACAGGGATTCTTCAACGGAATGACATTTGATGACACCTTCATTAAGGAACCACAAAGACAGCAAGGAAGAAAATGGAGTAGGATGAGTAAAAAAAAAAACATTCTTTCTACGCCTTGCAACGAGACACGCGATAGTATTGGTAACATAGAGAGAATGGATTCCTAGAGTAATTCTTGATATTTGCCGGCACCTGGGGTATTATTATTTATCGTATCTGCGAATCAGTTATGGAGAGAAAGGTCAACGGATGGCAGGAAAAGAAAGCATGCGTTTTTAGCGATCATCGGCTTTGTTGTGGAATATCAGCACGTATGATCGAGTCATTGCTCTGGAGGTGGAATTACAATTGTAGTGAATATGCCACCCGTGGAAGGAATTTCATATCGATTCGTTAACCCTTGAAATAATATCTTGGAGCCTTTTATTTCACTGTTTTAAAGGTATCTTAACAACTGTATCATTAGCGAAGTTCTTGAGTAAAAACATTACAAAATCTGACGGAATACATCAAAATGTGATGTTTTTTCCTCCTTAAGAAATAAATTGATTGATTTTATTAACGTTGCACTAGAAGCAGCACGAGAGCTATTGGTGACAGACCTTGTAATTTTGAACCTCGGTCAAGTGACGAGGACGACACCTGAGCTGGTGCTGGCATCTCCCTCTCCTAACTTCCATGCCATGACAACGGGAGAGCTTCGAGCCACGGCAGATTTAACATATATCAGCCCCAGCTACACGGCGTATCTTTAGTGGCATCAAGACTCGAACCCATGACTCGACGAAAACCGCCGCTTGCTAGTCCACGACCATGGCCGCGAGGCTACCGAGGCCACATCCTTAAGAAATACAATTGTAACCGAATTTAATTTATCGTCTTGAAAATTATATTATACTCCAATCATTTTTTTAAAAAAAATTATCTTTGATACTTTCTACATCTGATATGGTTCTCTAGTATGTTACTTTCTAATGAAATTTTCTATTGCTTATATTATTAAAAGAATAAATTAAAAGCGTTGTATAAGGGGAAAAACAAATTAATTATCCTTAATTATAATATTATGACTCTGACATTTTCTGGATCTCATATGGTTCCTTGATATATTGCATTATAATGGTCTTTTCTATTACTATAACGTTACAAGAATGAATTAAATGCTTTGCATAAAAAAGAAAGAAAAAAAATTCGTTATCTTTAATTACAATAACTGGAAAAACTTTCTGGATAATACTTCTTAAAACGTTATTTTGGCTTTTTTTAAACATCAGCAACTTAAATTTTTAAGAAAATTCTTTATAGAGTTTTTAAGTTAAGTGAAAAAATAGCCAAGAGAAATTAATAAAAAAAAATGAATAGATATGGCCTGTATTTTAACAGTACAGTTTCCTCGATAAAGTAAAAATTGTGAATGAACTTTTTTTTTTTCTCGTGTATAGATTCGTTAATTATCATGTCCTTATGTAAAATGCATCTGCATAGATTATCTGTAATGCGACTTAAAGAATTTAGTTATAATGGCTAGTTCGAATTGATAATGAGTTATCTAGTTGATACATAACTTATACTTGCTATTTAATTGATTCATTAGCATTTATATTGTACATTTTTATATCTTAAACGTTTCTAGTCATGCATAGAAATTCAAACTAATTTGTAAGAAGCTGTACTACATCTAATCATTCAAAAAAATATTTTTGCTCAAAATCATAAGTCGTACATGTTTGGAATTTTTACTGCACACTTTTTGAAGGCGTTTTTTTCATAATTTAGACTTTTTAAAATTTATCAGATTTTAACCAATAAGAAAATTACGAGAGGAAGAAATTATTTTTTATATTTTGCATTATCATTTATGAATGTAAAGAAGCATTTTGAGTTTGTATACATAAGTAGATTTAGAAAAAAAAAATGACCCCGAAATGGATGTATTTTTGAAATTCAAAGGATCTTAAAAGTTTAAAATATTTTTCTGTTTGAGCTTATGAATTTTTATGTATGCCAGAATAAGCAGTTGGTCTGCCTGTTTTATTCACAAAGGTAGAAATTTCTTCACAGACCTTCGCAATAAATCTAAAGCCATGTTGGACAGTTTGAAATAATTTCATTATTTTTTCCTTGATGGTTTTTCAATTAATTCAACTTCATTACATCTTCTTTGGGCTCATTTTGATCAAAGTAGGCATTCAATATGTTCTTATTGGTGGTATGATCAGCCACAATACAGTTTCCGTCCATGTGAAAAAATTACTCGAATTCCGTTATTTTACTGCCAAAGGTAAACATAACTGTTTATGTGAAAGCTTTTGTTCGATATATAGAAACTTTTGTTCAATTTTCTAAAACTGCTTTCATCGTGAAAATTCAAAGTTTCTGAAAAAGATATAGAGATTTTCAAAAAAAGAAGTTTGGAATATAAGGGTTCCACAGTAATTCCATTGCAAATTAATAGGAAATTGCGAATATTTAAATGTAAGATCCTAAGGGGCATAACAATCGTATGATTCAAATAAAAATCAGGAATATCAAGTAGAATGTCTTAAAGGATTTAAAATCAAATGCTTAAAGATTAAGAAATCCAGATTAAAAAAAGTTGTGCACAAGGTAAATGTTACGTCCTCCACAAAGAAGAGACATAAAAGTGTTCCTAATTAAAATAGGGCATAAATTATTCACCTTATTATTGAGATTAAATGATGATACTTTTCAAAACTGAATGCATATCTAAAAATTAAATATTCTAAAAAACGGCATGTTAAATTTTTTTTTAAAAAAAATGGAATGATAAGTCAAATTTTTTTTTGTTAATATATTTCATTTATTTAAATAACAGTACGTATATATAAATTTTACTTTAGTATAATATTTTAAGGAGACATAATATTACATTACGGGCTATGAATATGATTCTTCTATCGAAAAAAAAGTTGATTAAAATGCAAGAAAGGAATATTTTTATTGATGGTATCTAAAACATTCCAGAAGGACGAGAGAAAAGAAAAATTGAAACCGGAAATAAACTCAGCAATTCTTTGGATAGAGGACAGAGGAAAATATGATGGAATCTCCTTTTTTTTCTGCTTTATTAAAAATCTCATCAATAAGATAGGAAAAAAAAATCAACTTCTATGGAGGTTAGATTTCACAGTTCAGTTCCAGAATTAATCAGAGAAGCAATTTAGAGTAATTTCTGTGAGGTCAGAGCTATATTGCAAGGAATTTCAATTATGAATATTTTTATGACTCCTTAAGATATTAAAATAAATTGGTTTTGCTTGGATTGTATAAAAAAAAGAAAAAAAAAATATTTTTAAAATTTTATCTTAATATGATCCGTTTAAAAAACTACTAGTCGAATGCGATTGAATAAAAAAAAAATCAATTTACGAAAAGTAATTGCTTTTTACTAAATTCTAATTATCAGTTATTATATCTACTACAATATTATTTTTTTAAAGACACGCTTTAAAAATTCCAAAGGAAAAATTTCTTAATATTTAAAAAGATTAGGGATATAATATTTTTAAAAATTTTATTCTGCACCTCTCACAATTCTCTGATATTATTTACTTTTTTCAATATATGTAATTCTTTAGAATAAAAATTATCTTCAATCCTTGATTCTTTTAATTTTTTGTTTGAAAATTAAAAAAAAAATATTTTCAATATTTTTTGTGCTAGTAAATAATCTAAAACTTCTATTTTAAATTTTTAATTTTCATAAAATGCATATAAGTGTAAGCTACTTCTCTCTTTTTTTTTTCATTTTAAAATAAAAGCTGATTCTTGGCGTGTAAAGCTCATTACATAGATATTTAAGATACTCATATAATATTCTTTATTAAAAACCTTTCAAAAATTGATCTTTATTATTGTATTCAAACCGATAATCATGGTTCACAACAGTTCAAATACTTGTACATATTTTATCGATCAATGCTATATAATAATATAATTTAGAAAGTAATGTGTAAACATGTAAAATATTATTATAAATTAATGAAAAAAACTTAAGTAAGTATAAATATAAGTCTGGCATGTTTCAAAGAAATGTCGTTTTGGATTTTATACAACAAATAAACTACGATAAAAAAATTTTTGTCCTACTATTTAATATTAATATCGTCTAAACAGCTTTGTTATATGCTTCAAGATAATCACTGTGTTTCCAGGTAGAAGAAGAAAGAGAGATAGAGAGAGAAAAAAAAAGACACTTTAATGTAGATGGAAACGAATACGATTTATGAATCAAATTCGTTTCAGTCAATTAGCTTCACATCTTCAAACCAACTTCTAAAACTAATATTCGGACGTGACAATATTCAAATCTTTTTGAAAAGGGACGGCGAATACCACACAGGAGATCACATTTACGAGAAGGGAATGTTTAATAGAGCGATTCTCAAGTCAAGATATTATCTTGCCTCCTATGCAAACATTCGTGATCATCTACTGACTACCCATCTTGAATTATGGTCCATGCTCTTAATGAATGGCTTGCCTCTTCTGATCTACATCCGGTTATTTGATTGGTATTTGTAAAGAAGAAAACCCTTAGATGCTTTATCTGATGAGGCTTACCCAGAACGGAGCAACACAAACAAATATGGACACATCCAGCACGAATTATGCCGCACAGCGCAGCATTCTTTCGACGGTAATTGTCCCGTAGGTGTCACTGTGCACGTAAAATAACTCAAATAATCTTGATATTGGCTGAGACATCTAAAACAACGGATTGTATACAGTTATCCAAATATCACAGTTCGATTTGGGCATCAGATAAGGCTCCTCAATGGATTACGCTCTCCTCCTATAACGGATAGAGGAAAACATTTTCTCTAGTCGTAAAAGTGAAAAAGCAAAAATGGGTACTCATAAGATGCCCCGTAATCAAATGGAACTGTAACCATTGTCTTATATCGCTTTGTCATGACATTCTGTACAGAGAAAGGGGAAGCTCGACCATCACTGAAATGTATGCGAGTTTAATGAATGCCTCACCTTTTAGATTCTTGTCTTATCATGAGAAGTGAAACAATTGCCACTTCTGTAGGGGTTGGGCCGAAGAAGGGAAAGCAATAATCATAGAGTTTGTAAGGCAGAAACATGAGTATAAATTTGTACCGAATGCTACGTGTGAAAAAGTGGTGTGGATCACGATTGAGTTGTCAAAATGTAACTGACTACCGGATCCCGTAAGTGTGTAGTGGAATTTTAATCGAGGGACACATAATAAAAATGTTAGATCTGAAGCACGTTTGGGATGGATGGGTCTTTCGTGGATTATACCCCGGTGAGAGATGCCGAAATTGCTATCAATCATTAGTATAATAAAAGAATTCAAAAATGGAGACTTCAGAATAATGAAGGAAAAAAAAACATTAAATATAAAAAATTGATTTTTGGTTAAGATATTGGTCAGGTGTTAAAAATTGTAGTTCTTCTTGACATGAATGATTTTAATACGTTCCTCTCTTTCTCTCTCTCTCTCCAATCTCAACAAAATGTGCAATTTTTTTGTTAAGTATTTTTCAAATAGTATAATTTTTTCCCCAGAAGTTTTGACAATTTGGAATTGATATTTATATTTTTCTATGTATTTTTGAATGGTAAAAGTGCACATGGATAATATTCATCTAGGTGTTTTTTTAATTGTTTTCTAGCAAATTTTTCGGAAGTTAGGACATCGTCTACAAAATTTATATCTCTACAATAACTCTTCAAAACTAAATAGAAACAATATTGTCTTAATGTACTATATCTAATTTTCAAAAATTTATATTATTAAATAGAAGATATGATTAAATGCAAGTGTTTTTATATATATATATATGAGTGTGTTACGATAAATCAATTTATCATCTCTTTCTTTTTTATTTTAATTTCTTTACACGAAACCTTTTCTTCCACTTTAAAAAATACTGAATTTCTCTTTGGAGTAGTGCGTGTTGTACTAGATCCCTAAACTCTCTTAATTTTGCGGACCAAAAACCAAACAAAATTATTTGGCTCCACACACACACACACACACACACACACACGCACATGATTATTTATGTTTCAAATCATTTTGTCAACGTTCAAATTTATAATCGAATCATATTGAAGCATTTTCGATTAATTACACAAAAAAAAATCAATTTTAATTTTTAAGCTTAATCATAATGAATTAGTTAACGTAATCAAAATTTTTACTTTAGCAAACGAAAAAAAAAATTAAGAATCGAAATTTTAACAACTTTAAAAAAAAAATGGGTTAGAAGAAGATGTTTCGGATATTGATGATGCCATTTTAATGAAATAAGCCAATTTTATTGTTTAAAGTAAATTAAAAGATGAACTTATATACACTTCTATCACAATGTGAATTTTCTTTAAAAAATAAGCTCGTAATTAATGGGAGGATTAATTTTTTTCTGTTGTCATACACCGAACCAAATTAATTAACAGAATACATCGTTTTATTCGGATGGAATAATCCGCTCAACAATTTTACCTGAAGCATCATAAAATGGATTACAGAAAACTCCATTCGATATCTGTCAAAAGCTATTAAAATTTCTGATACGATTTATCAGAAAGAATATTACTACATATAGACCACTAGGTAACCACAAAGAAAACCGCCTCAGGAAAAAAAAATCTCGCAGATGGCAAAGAGAGCAATGTACCGGAAAAGATTTTGAACGATACACAGCAGCCAAACCCTGTTTTATGACCATAATCGAAGTTTTTCGATTTACTTTATTCATCAGATCATTTAAAATAAAGCTCATTTGGATAATTAAGGCCCAGAACAGCGACCTCCGCGTAGCAACCAATAAATATAGATGAGTAATTTCTATGCATGAGTAACCTACCGATATAAATAAAGATTCGCTGTCTCTTCTTTTTTGTTGCCTGACTAATAAAAACGAAAAGGTTCGAATATCAGTTAATTAAAGAAAATTTCGATGAGTTCTTGCGCTTGGAATACGTTGACTACTTCGAAAAAGATTGCCGAAGATTTAACACTAGTTTTTGCTGAATGTAGTAGTTGTATAAAGAGGATTAAATTTATAATTGTGGCTAATGAATATGAGATGTTATAATGCAAACGAATGGAAAGGAAAGTTATGTAAAACATGCTACTTGTGGGGTCCAAAAAAGTTTCAACAGTTGTTATTGGGAACGTAAAGATAGAACTATCAATTCAATACGCGAATTTAATTTCCAAAAGAAAGGTACTTGCTTGTGACAAAGACTAACAGCATGAAATTATACAGATGAATAGTATTCATTTTACAGGCATAAAAAGAACTTGGTATCCATTATTTATATTTTCAAATGCTTAAATCAAAATATGGTGGGAAAAATTACCTTGACGACAGCTTGTATGAGAACAGATTAAAAGCAGACACCATCGTCTAATTTCTTTTTGAAGAATAAATGAAAAAAACTTAATTACTACTTTACCATCAGATTCGATAATCATGCAACTAAGAAAAACGAATGATAAAAATTGATGAACTTAAATACAAGGCCATAAAAAAAGAAACTAAAATTACTAGTACATAGGGGAATGTCTTAATTTAAGGAGTGAAGTTTTCAGTATATATAAAAACAGCACTTATATGACTTTTAACCATGAAATTACAATTTTTTTTATCTTCCTGAATCAAGTTTACCCCTTTCTAATTCGCACTATACTCTACGAGATAATTTATAACAGCAAAAAAAAAAGTAAGGAAAACTACTCAGAAATTCCATTAAATAGATTGTTCGCGTTTTCAATGGGTTTCACTGCCATTTATTTTTTTGGATGAAACATTAAGAAAATAAATGCGCCTTTTATTAAAGGTTTGAAAAAAAAGTGAAGTTTATACACTTGGGTTATTACGTTTCGAAGACACGGCTTTGTGTTTTTATTATTCTTTTTATTCATATGCATATGAATCAAGTTGTCCGACTCCGTCTAATGTTTCTTAACAGGTTGGAATCTTTTTGTGTAGGTTTCGTGCGGACAGTTATTAAAGGGAGGAAGTTAATAATAGGTTTTTGTCTTGTGGGATTGGAATAAGTTCATCAGGTATTCACTGTAATAAAGAGGTCGATGGTTTGTCCAGCATCAGAGGAAGATGAACTCTTTGACTCCTCTTCCGTACTTTATCTCCCCAGTTTCATTGATGATATTAAAGAACGTAAAATTTTATTTAAAAGATCCGAGATGAAATATTAAGGAAGAGTATTGGTAACGGATATTCTCGAATCAGTCGATTCCTAGTGATATTGTAAAATTAAGAGGATGATAAACACTATTATATATATACTGCTTCCACTGTTTCTGATAATTATGGGTTATTTTAAAAAAATTCGAGTTAAAAAATATTGTAAATACATGCTTAGCAAGGAATACTGTATATCTTCGCTTTAATTGTTTCGTTTTTTTTTTTTTTTTTTTTTTTTTTTTTAATATATAAAACCGCTTCCAAGAGTTGAATTTCCACAATGAGTAAGAGAAAGTACATAAGCGCGTTGTGCTGGCTCAAACAAAAGCGGAGCTCGGTGCAAAGTTAACTTACGAAGCCTTTAAACAATTTTCATGCTGTAAAATATTAATTTATTTCATTTAATTTGCGTGTGCTATTTATTACAATGTAAAAATTGATATAGCGAAGAGTAAGTGAAAATTCTAAATTATTAAATTAAATTATTTTACTATCTCATAAAAATCTTTGATGTATTAAATAACAAAAATAATCGTTTAATGTATTAATAAAATATAATTTGAAATACAATTTGCTGGAATAAGTTTACAATAAATAATTTTGGTTTCATTTTCTTAACAAATTTTTTTATATAACATCATTATAATTTTTTTGTGTGGCTAATTTCGGATTCGATAGGTAAAATAACTAAGACGGTTAATCGACCTTGACAAATGATGGGTCTCAAATAATTTTTTTATGGATTTCAATCTTGAGAAATATTTTTCGGCAGACATGACGGTTATTGGTAAGGTTAATATAATTTACAGAACAGTAGCAGAATTTTGATACACTTCAAATAAACTATTTTAAAAATAAATATTGTAATATTTATTATTTTATAATCTTAGGAGATAAAACTCGATGACCACAATTTTGATTTCATTAAATAAATTATCGCAATAACAGCGTCTTGCAAGGTCGAAATGAATATTTGTATTGAAATAAAAAAAAAAAAAAAGGAAGGAAGGAAATGGAGCCAGTCTGATTTTTCAAAATCATTTGTTGGCTAGGGGTCCTATCTGTTTTAAACCTCCTCAGGTTGGCCCTGTGCACGTTCAATCTAGACATAGGGCGAGGTTACATACTCAATTACAAAATGCATTATGTGAACATCCTGTTCGCAATCATGTCGCTTTAAACAGAGAAGAAGAGGTTTTAAATCGTCGATTGTCTATTTTCCGTAGTGTATACTTAATGTGAACTCTCACGAATACGAATTTATATATACTTTCCATTTTCACATCAAATATATTCAATCAATTCTTCCTCATCTTATCATATGTGATTTCAGATGATAAGGAACTGATTATTGAGAGTAAAGCTTTGATTAAATTTATTTTAATACAGGGTAATACATTTTACTCGCATTTTATAGTAAAACTGGTTAATTTTAAATGCATCTGTGTAAATGTTTATTATAATGAATTTTAATTACTAATCTGATATGTTTCTTTTTTATAAATTTAATAATCTGATGAAAAGCACTTTACACATCAAACTGTTATTAATTATTTTTGAATTTATAGCAAGAGAAAAACAACAAGAAAACCAACATAATTAAATTATTACTCAAATTAAATAAAAAGAGGACCAAATTTTTTGAAGCTATTCGTTTCCACAATAAAAACTATTTCAGTCAAATTTATAATTATTTATTCTTAAGGAAATTCTAGGTTATAAAAACTAAAAATTTTCCATACGTTAAATGTTTTTCAATTCCATCAGTATATCGATTGAATCTTTCAATTGTATATGTGATTTTCAAGATGGTTGAATATTTATTAATAAAAGCAACATAAAATTAGTTTTTATTAAATGCTAATTAAATTATATTAAAATTATAGAAAACAACATTTAATATGTTCTTTGTTGGTGTTTAGCAAAAAATTGTTTTTAAGCTTTCAGTCAATGTAATTTTCAAAAAATGTAAAACTTACCTTAATAAGAATTTAATAAAGTCACATAGCTTGTTTCATATAAAATCAGTTAGTTATTTCCATTATAAAACAAATAAACGAAAGAAAAGAAAAAGATCCTTTTAATTTTCTTGTGTTTTTTTTAAAATCGCTTTCACTTACACAAAATATGTTACTCTCACCTTGAACTTGATAAAAGTAGTTCAATTTTTTAAAAGCATTTTCTTTTCCTTTCATTACTAAATAGCCAGGTCCTCCAGCCATTTCACTTTCGTTTCTATCAGCGCACAAAAACAAGACATAATTTAATTATACGTTATTTGAGGGCTCAAATTTTTCCGAAACGATTTCTCTCTTTGCAAACAATTTGCCATCGCCACTGGCTGACTTGGTGACTTAAAAATTGGCCTCTGTTGATTTTAAGAGTGCTTTTAGAAGGACGAGGTGAAGAACCCTGAATTTGATTTACAACCGCTGACCCCTGTGGTCTAATGCCCTTTCACAGGACCCCCTAACTCTTAACAATGAAGTGAAAAGACTATGGCGTGTCGGATTGTATAAATGAACTAAAAAAAGAAACATTCTCTGCCTCAATGTTAGTGGGTTAAAAACCTGATGCAGGCTGATTATAAGTGGTGAAACGTGCCTTCTTCTTTTAGTTGTTTCAATGCTGCTGTGCTTCAGGTATTTCTAATGACTCTGGCAATAAATGTATTTGGTGCTTCTGAACCAGGCTCGCATCGTTCGAATATTTCTTTTCTTCCTTTTTTATATCACGTCCAGCGTTGCCTATCATCTATTGGTTGGGACATGAAAGCGAAAAGATTGGATTGCCTGATTGTTAATGGGAAAGGTGTCATCCAATGACTCTAGTTCGTGTTGACGGGTTGATCGTGAATGAAAATTAGCTGATAGCAATTTGTAAATTTAGAGCTCCCTTTTTAATCGGTGACATTCATCACAATATAGAAGAATATGTGATATGGAAATCAACAATGAAATGCAATACAAAAACATCACATTTATAGGCATTCATATCGTATCGCTTTGGTTAGAGTTTCTTTGTATACTACTTCTTACTCTTAATAATATCAAAGATGGTAAATAATCAATATCTAACATAAAACATTAATACTCTTTTTGGTTAGGAATATCGTTTTAAGTTAGTAGAAGCAAGGAACCCAAATTGTTATGATGTACGATAAAGTTAACAATGAAAGAACCAATGTTTTCTTTTGATCAGTTAAGAAAAAAAACAACAACTTAAAATTGATCAAATATATAAAGTGTCAAGTATAACAAAATCTTATAAATCTAAATTTTCACACTACCTTATAAGGTGCAATGATTAAATTCCATTGAAAGAAATTGGAATTCAGAGTATAAAACATTAAAAATAAATACAGATTCTAGAATCTGTGTATATAACTGAAGATAATGGCATAGAAGAATATCTAGAAAATAATGAAAGCATTTAATTGTCAACAAAGGCATTCAAGAAATGATAAAATAAATCGATGCAATAATGATAATCCAAAATTGATCATAAAAGTATTGATTAAAGCAACTAAACAATATACTTCTGTTTTTTTTCTTCTTTTATTACATAAAAACAACAACACATCACTAAGGTTTCTTATGAATAATTGTTAGGTATACGAAAAAAAAAAAAACATACGCTTTCGTAGAATATGTAACTAGTTTTGTGTTCATGAAACATTCTCGAAGCGTTTCCTGAAACAAGTTCGGAGTAATTCCAGATAGATTTAATCAACTAGTTCAAACAAATAACAAACAATGAAATTTATTACGAAGAAAATAGAAGGCGTATGAAATATTAGTATAGGCGTGCAATCAAAAATTGAGCTAAGGAAAAATAAAAATAATTTAGATTAATCGTAATGCTTTGCGAATGTTAACTCAGTGTTCGCAGGCTAAATTAAATAAGGTTATCATAAAATGTCTATTCGTTTACTGTATTTATAAAGTTGCATTGCAAAGAGACAAATGTAAGATTTTAATCATTTAACTTTAAAATACGTTTATATTTGCAAGTATAATACAAAGAAACGATCATTCTTCGTTCAAAAATACATGTCGTATTTCTTGCATTTATTTGTCTTAATCTTATCATCACTGACTTTTGATGTTTTACAAAATCTATTTGAATCCACGTATGTCCTTTGAAGTTACATTTATATGTAAAAAAAGAGATTAAAATGAGATGTTGCAGGTTATATCAATGCATGTTTTCAGCATGGCAATAGTAAAAATATATCTTATTTAAAATTCGAGCTCACATGTTTAAAATTCTGTTTAACTAATATGTAAGAACAAAATCATGCATAGAGGAAACTAATACACCCGTGGGCTAAAATTTTTAGATTATTTAGATATGTATATATGTGTATTTTTGTTTGCGTGTGTGAGAAGTACAGCTATATAATAAAACTACTTTAGTTTACTATATAAGCTATGCTCCTTTTTTGAAATATTAATGTCAAGGTGTTAAAATAAGATAACAACAGTAACAATTTTTGATTTTTACAGTTTTGATTTACTGTTCCAATCTTAACATTTTCTAAATAATCATGTTCTATACATAGTTAGAATTTTTCATATTACTGTCTATTGAATGTTATAAAATTAAAATTAAATGCTTCGGGTGAAATACAAATTTAAATCTGTAAGGCCTGAAAAACCTTAAGGTAGAAACCTTAGGCTTATTTTAAGTGAATAAGATATATAAGTTAAATATTGGTCTCGTTTAATGCAAAATAATAGAGTCCCAAAATGGAAACACCTTTTTTATACAAAAATGTTTAATTATTGATGAAAATTCATATGATTATAAATGCTTATCATTCTATGATCTTAAATAAGGAAACATTCAAATAAACATATAATTTTTCAACTTTTATTTCAATGGGCTTTCTCCATAACTTATAAAATATCGAAGAGATTATAAAAAAAAAAAATGAAACGTATTATACAGGAAAGAAATTTATTAATTCAAACAGATTTGAGTATATTTTTCGAAATATTCTAATTCCCTGTGCGTTAATGAAATATAGGTAATATACATTATTAATATTGGAACTTTTTTTTTTTAATTCGGAAAGTTATTTCTAACAAGGATTCTATTCATCATCATCAAGTGACAATGTACTTAATAACTCTTAACATTGCCAATGCATTACTACATCAAAATACGACATTAAATTTACTTTAAAAAAGACTAAGTTTATATAAAATATTTTAAATTGAATTAAACAGAAATATCAAAGGAATATTAATATTCGGGAAATATGAGTACAACTTATGTGCAAAATAATTTTGCAAAGGATCTTATTTTTGAAAAGAATACTCATTGGTATAATGAGTGTGTTTTAAACAAATAAAAACAGATCCGCTTTTTAATGCCATGAAATAGGAGCTCTATAAACTTTTCGAAGTATTTTTAGAATGAAAAGTTTTGTTGGTACACCACGAACAAGATCAATGCTCGTCAAGTTTGACCTGTTCTGCATCCTAGACCTTTCCTTTCTTTTAACAGCATTTTTATTTATATTTATTTTCATCAAATGCTCTTGAAAAAACAAAGACCGAAATCACGAGACTCAAGCACCGTGACACACACACACACTCTTTTCTTGAGCAGCAGCAGCAGCTAATAATTTTTTTTTTCCTTCTCTCTCCCGCGATATCTTTGTAAAGAATAATAATGAACGGCATATAACCCGCACGCCTATAAAATAACAATGTAGGTTTGTGGGATGCACGGATTTTATTAGCTGTCTCTTCTACTTTGTAATTTCTCACGGATTCTTTGAATCAGTATGGAATGGATGAGGTTTTTCAATTATCTTCTCCTTTCATTGATAAAATGAGGAAAAACACAATGTAAGAATCAGTCTGCGGTTTTTTTTTTTATTGGGTGTTTGCTGAAAGCTCAGATTAGTCTATTCAGATGATGGAAATTTCGTTACAGTTTTGTTGGTGATAGCGTTTCTATAATTAACCCGCATTTATGCAAGTTATTATTCTATCGACTATACAATGCCTGGGTGAGCATATGTGTTTCCGGATTGAATATGAGATAATAAGCAGTTTGAAAAGACTAACCACCTGTTGGGAAAGCTCACGTATCCATTTCTGAACATTTTTAAAAGTATTTTTAAGTATTTTATTTAAAATATCTTAAATTATTTCTATTTTTTTTTTAAATATGATTAAACTTTTTTCACTTCAGTTATGAACAGCTTCTTTTGAGCAGATGAGATGAAAACCATTATGAAAGGTTGAAATTACAGTTGCAAAATTAAGGATATCTATTTAGTCTAAGTAGACCATTCTCAGAAGTCTGCTCAGGCATGAGAAATCCCATCAGGTGGTGACCATCTCTGTTTCTGTAGACATTGGACTAATTCTGCTATTTATTAACTCTTATTATAATAATTTAATCTACAGCAGAATTTTGTTAAACCAGAGATGAGAAATATTTTCATAGTGAAAAACTATATTAAAAAAGCTACTTATAAGCCAATAAGACAGTACTTGTTGAAAGCAGGCAGACAGATTGCGAAATTCTTTAATCATAGGTAATTTATAATGACAGCTAAAATTTATCGAAACTTATAATCTTATTAGAGACAATATATAGATGTAATTTTAAAATAAGTTTTTCATGCAGTCGTCATTGAAACATATATTTATGGTTAATAATAATTGGGTATTATTTTTTCGAAAGAATTTACTGTAATGTGAAAAATATAAATTGCGAATGTGTAAAAAATAATCTAAATTATTATTACATTGAAAATATTAAGAAAAATTTGCATCGAATAATAAATTTTAGTTATACTTTGTGTTCTGGTATTAAAATATATAAATCCCGGAAATATTGAATTAAAAATTAATTAAAATTAACATAAAATGTATTCAATACAAAAATGCCTGAATTTTGATGAAAAGTGTTTACTTGGGGCATGTTCAGTTCTTCCGTAGGTGTTATGATGTTATGGAAACATTTTATTTAAGTAATATAAAGAATAATTATAAAGAAATAATTCACTTACAGTATCAGAATAGTTTAGTTCCAACATATTTAAAAAATAGTATGAAGGTATCGAAACAAAAAATGGAGCACTCTAACAATTGTCGAATTCTAAATATTTTAACCTTTTTTCCAGTAATTTCTTGGATTCCTGATTGCATATAAATTAAAGTAGTACAACAATCAATAGGTAAAAAGTATTTAATTTTTATGTGAGTTTACTTTAACCAAATAAGAGCTCAAGAAGAAATTATTACTACTATTATTATTATTACATATTTTTGAATATTAAATTTTCATTACTGGTAAATGCAGGCACGAAAACACAAACGCACTCACGTACAAACCTTCTGCTTTCTAATTATATATATTTATTGTAAATTCCTTAATTCTTAACAGTTGGAAAAGCCGTTTTATCTACATTAAGACATTTATTACAAGCTATCTATTAGTCCATGCATGTTAAATATGTTGGAATAAATAAACATTTTAAGATGCTGCGGACTAAATGTATAATTTCTTATGCAATTCGACGTGAATTGAAAGAATTACTGTTAAAAGCTAAAGTCGGGGAAAGTAAAACCGTAGGAGGGCTTCCATTCTAATTCGTAGAAATGAGCTTCCTGGCGCGAAATTTGCTGACTTAATGGACTGACGCAACTGGAAAAAGAAATTATCGACTACGGGAGGTCTTGGTAAGTACTTTGGGAAAATAATGCGTAATCTGTAATTTAATATTAAAGTTGTGCATGGTAATTTATTATTTTTTTTACAAAAGCTTTAAAACAAAAAAATTTACTTTAAATATCAAAAAAGAAAATAGCTCGAGTATTTTAAATCTTGTTATTTTAATTACATGAAATTTCAACCCTGTAATGATTTAAACTACATATAACATTTAAACTACATATATTCTGATCAGTAATGCCACATATGTTAAATATTGCGAAAAGCAAAAATATCTTCAACGAAATAGTTTCTCATGTTATTTTATCTAAGTTGTAATATTTATTGAATATTTCTGCAAATTAATTAATGGATTACAAAATTCCCTTAAAATATGTGTAAGTATAATAAATTTGAGTAATTAAAACCGGTTTCTATTTTTCTAAAACTGTAACGAAAAGGAATAAAATTAATTGCATATACAATCTCATGAAGATCACGCTTATTATACAGAAAATATTTACTTAACACGAGCATTTTTTTCCTGAAAATTAAAAATAATGAATTCTGAAATACATTCTATAGATTTTCTAAATGATAATCTCTGCTCAATAAAATGTCAAGTATAGAAAACCGCCGATATCAAATCCAAAAGTTTTAAAGTCAGTTAATCATTTTTAGCAACATACAATATGAAATTGGAGGTGAATTAGAAAAGGATGAACACAATTATGGTATATTTATATTAGGCTCTTATAATAGTTATTGTAATTAATCTTATTTCAAATGTAATATGTAAAGTGTTTTCTCTATGGTTACTACTATGCGTGTATGTAAAAGAAATGACTTAATCGATTATTGGTAATCAATACGGAAAAAGAAAATTGCAGGGACTGCGAACAATTTTATATTTGCTGTGTTGGTCAAGCAATGTTTTTGGATAAAATATATATAATGAAATTTGATTCTTCATCAAAATTGAACTTCATATCTCTGGCAGAAGAACAACTACGCATTGTGAAATAGGTTTTACTACTTCTTCAATCTGAGTTTGTAAGAAATATGCAGTCATTTTAGAATGAATATATATATGGATATCCGATAAATACACAAGAAATAAATCTGCAAAATATTTCGAAATGAATTTTCTTATAAAAATATACATATTAATATCAAGACAGGTGTTAAGAAATGAAATGTGTGGTATATGTATTCGTCGTAAATAATTTCAAGGGGGGAATAAAGAACGTTAAACGTCATTGGGCATCTACTACTTGGTTTCTTATGAACCAAATTTGCATACTCATGAATCAATTCAACTTTTTTTTAACATTGTATGGCGCTTAAAATCTTTTATGTCAGAACTTTTCAATTCCACCTAATTTGTTTTCATTTGAAAGGAAAAAAAAGTTTTATTTAATTAAATTTCCTTTTTTTTCAATTCAACAAAATTTCTATTTACATGAAGCTTTCCGAAGTACACAAAGGGAATCAGGAATGAATCACTTTTAGAAGAAAAACAAGTATGCTTACAAGAAGTGAATCAAAAAAGGTAAAATACATCATGTTGCGAGTGTGATTCGGAAAAAAAAATTCATTCATTTAAACATTCACGCAACTGTAAAGGCATGTCACGCTTTAATGAATCCAAACCAAAATATATGCTTTTTCTCGCCTCAGCTCTACTTTTATTTTTGGTTATTTAATATCCTATTTTATTTATGTTGAGATGCCCTTATTTCCGGTGAGTTATGATAAAAGCATCACCTTTTAATGCTATTTTATAGGTTTTCTTTTAAAAAAAGGACCATGTTTTTTTTTTCTTTCTGTTTTTGTTTTTAATGCGATATTAAAAATATATCTTCAGACTGACGATTTTTCTCTTTGAGTTTTGATTCGAATTTTAATTTAATTTTAAACTTTATAATTTATTATTATTTTTATTCATTTTAAATTTTAGGAAAATGGGTAAAAATTAAAAATAAGAAGTATTTATTTTTTTTAAAAAAGTTGATGAGAGAATTTATTTTGAGTTCTGTTAATACAATAATATCATTGAAAATACATATATAGAATTATTTTTTTAAAATATTGATTCCTTCAAGAAATCAAAATTTTTGACGAAACATTTAAAAGTCGTGGAAATATTTTTTCACTGTTAACCGAAGCATTACGGTCATAAATGGGATTAGAAGTATTTATTTTGGTGTTATTTGTCTTACAGGTTAATAAATTTTTTTATTAGTAACAATGGCTGTGCTAAGAGTATTCAAAGTTATTAATACATTTTCAAATTGAATCATTTTTGTGCGTCAAAGTTTTGACAATCAACTCATAGAATTAAATTCTAAGAATGATGAAGCCCAATTAAGTAATATTTTGTTCATTAAAGATTTTATACTTTATTATTATAATACTATGAAATTAAAATGAATCTTGAAATGTTTTTCTAAGTCATTTATTTTAATATAGACTTTTCAAAAGTTTTATTTTATTTTAAGGAGGTAGCTTTTTAATTTTAATTTTTTGTAATTCCTCTTTAATGACTCACAGAATTGAATCTTGAAAACTCAGTTTGCCCTCGATTTCGTATTGTGACATCATGTGGTAAGCATTTTACAAGTAACATTAATAGCAAATTACTTAAATTAAAAACATTTCGATAAAATATTTTATTATTTTAAGGTTTAAACTATTTAAATGAATTTTAATCGAAGAGTTTTTTAAAAGTTAGGAACCCCCCCCCCCTCAAAAGTAGTAAAATGCAAATTGTTTTAAATTATTATGATAAGGTACATAGTTAAAATGAAATTTACTGCTGCCTTTCTAACAGGGAGCAGTTGCTGTCTTCAAATCGATGCACTTGTCTTGAAAACATATATAATTAATAAGTAAAACTAAATACCAAAACAAAAATATATCATACGAGTATTTAATGTGTATATTCATCAGTGGATCTATTTATCATGTTCGAATCCGAACAATCCTATAGGTTCTGGACTTCCGCTACCACGGAACAGACGAGAAGCATCGGAGCTGCCCAAAAAGCGGCCAACGCAAGAGTGAATAAAAATGGAAATTTGCCATGAATGCTAATGTTGTAAGATCATCTGATGCAATTCGTGTGTCCTCTTTCACAATAACAAGGAAAGGGGGTTTAGGTATAGATCGGGTGTCGGTCTTCATCTGAATAGGCTTCGGCCTACAAAGTCTTGTTTCCGGTATTAGATATCTGTGTGCTGTCATTTGATGAGGACGTGCCATCATTTTGACAACGGTATATCGAATTCTGCCAAGCCTTCCGCATGGATAGGATAGCGCCAAGGATAATATGTTATAATCCCTTGTATGCAGGTCATAAATTGCGGTTATGAAACGAAGTGATATGAACATCTATAGACTGGCAGGATTTTTTTTTCATATAAAAATAACATTAAATTGACAGTGGAGCTCAAAAGTGCCTTCAAAAACCTTGCTAGCTATTTGAGTTATAGAGCGAAATTTTAATCCTATGGAATATCTAGAAATATTTTCTTAATTAAAGATTATTTTATTTATTTGAATGCAGTTAAGTTTATTTGAGAGAAAGAGAGAGAGAGAGAGAGAGGGGAAGATTTATACCCTATTGAATTTTTATTCTATAATTTAGAAAATATTTCAAAGCATCTTTTTTTGGAGATCTAAAACCAATAGAAGAACCACGAAAATGAATATTAAATACACTTCCTAAAATGGGGAAGAAAAGAAGCAAAAAGAGAGAAACCTTTCTCATTTTTATTCACTCATATAGAATATTGCCTTCGAATGAATACACTTGTTGCATTTGATATAATGCTTAGAAATTTCACTGGAGAAAAATAAGGTCAAGGAATTTAAAATGACCAATAGATGGCAAACAATAAATGTAAATCTTAAAGTATCACTGATTACTAAGTATGTTCCTTTCTTTAAGGCACCTATTGAGAAAATAATAATTGTAAGATTGAACTGGTTTTTTCCTAAGTGTTGATTATTAATAAATTATCAAAAATAAACGTGACAGTAAATTATATATTACCATCTGCGATTTTAATTACTTCAAAAAAAAATTCTTGATTTTGTGTTTTTTAGTGACGTAAAAACACTGTACATGGTTAGTCTTCTTAGATACATTGATTAAGATTTTCCTTGTAGAAAAAAAATGCTAATTACGGCTCATATGACAGATTTTAGGATGAATGATTTATTTAAAATCCCTTTCACATTTATCTTAAGACAGCTCAAACAAATCAATAAGGTTTCCCTTACATTAAAACTTATTGAAAGTCAGTCACATACAAGAATTCGCTGCTGATTGAATATAAATTATACATGTCTCAAAATGAAAGCAAGTAACTTTCAGTTTACTAACGATTTTGATTAATGAATTGTATTTTAATTATGTTATAGCTTAAAGAGAAAAAATAATAAAGAACAAATATAAAAAAAACTGTAGGTCCATGATTAATTACAGAGAACGATAAAAATTTCAGTGAATTGATAAAAAGTTCTTAACCTTGCTTTTCTTATCAATACTGGATTTTCATAATATTTACTTGTGACAATTTTTAGATTTTCGATTTTCACCAGATGCTTTTTTTTTGTTTCTTATTGCTGTGCTCATTGCATAAAGTAAGTGAAAATAAGGTAGAAGCTCGTTGCACACATATGTCGCATAGGAATTTAAAGATTAAGATCATCTCACGATAACTCAGAAGCGTGAATTATATCTAATGAAAAAATTCTTAGTTCTGACTTATTTGTAAAAAAATCCCAAAATCAAGAAAACGAACTTGAAACTAAAATATGATATACAGATAAGACGATTTTTTTTCGATTTCACGTTTAAAAAAAGTTGAAATGGTGCTACTGCATATAAAATAAGTTAATTTAAAAAAAAGTGTCTGCTTATTTAAATTACAAAAAAATTCGTTAAAAGCTTAGAGAAAAAAGAAACTCGAAATTTATAAAGAAAAGAATCTGTTTTTGTAAATACACGGGGGACTTAATTTTTTGAAAAAAAAATGAGGTATATTCTAAGAAAAATGTAACATTTGAAAAATCATTTAGTGTTCTAACCAATTTTATGAAAAAGTTTATAAAGAAAAATCTCTGAAAACATTTTTATTAGAAAGACATACTTATAACTATTGATTTACGTTTGATATAAATAGAATATTGAAAAGTTATGCTGGCAATTTTCTTCAATATAACTTCAAAAATAACAATACAATTAAAAAAAGCCATTGGGAATAACTTTCCATTTCCATTTTTTTTTTCAGAACATTCATTCTATATTAATAGTTTTCAATCAGTCACACAAAATCATTATCCTTTTAAGTAAGGATTAGGAAGATGACAGCAGGTGTTTTTTTCCCTTCCTCTCTGTGTATTAGTTTGTACGCTTCACTTCAGCTGCGTGAGTTGTTTCTTTTTTTAGAAAGTTTTAATGCAGGTGCCTCAAATGAGCAAGGATTGGTTTAAAAAAAAAGAGACCGTTATTTAAATCCCGACACACACAAGTCAACTTTTACGACTCTGCGTTTCTAAGGTGACGGTTATGTTTATTTCAATCGTTGTGTGTGTGATGTCTAAATAAAACACGCCAGATTCTCATTACGTACTTTTTTTTCTGTGAAGACAAGCTCCGTTTTCTCCGGACTTGCTTTATCATTTGGGATGAGCCGTATATAAATAATTGAACCTTTGGATAATAAGTAATTAGATTTTTTTAAAATAAGATTCCTTCTTTGTGTTTTAGAAACAATGTAGATTCATGAAGTAAAGAGGGTAGATAAACTCACACAAAGAGGAATTTCCATGTAATTATACCAAATTCATTCAATCTGTGTATGCACTTAAAAGCTACTTCTTTTCACTTGTTGTGCCTTTGAAGGAATTAAAACAAAATATACCTTTATAAAAGAAAATAAATTATAATTAAGTTATTATACATCAGAAAAAAATGAGCCATCTTGAATTTTAGAAACCACTACGGCGAAATCGTTACGCTTTTAATCTGTCTTAATAATAGGTTTAACTTTATTTATACTTTTGAACTCCATTGTCAAACTGAAAACGGCAATAAGTGTACTTATTAAAATAACTTAGGAACAATTTAGCAACTATCAAAGGCTTTAGACAGTTAATTTACCATACCCAAATTTCTTTGATAGAGAAATGAAATAAACATATTTCTAAAATAAATTTGTAAAGTTTCCTTTTACTTAAAGAGGAATATTGAAAGAGACACTCATTTAAGAAAAAGGATAACCAAAAATGTTGCATGGGAAATAAAAACTCTTTTTATCATTTTGACTTGTAGCCACAAGGCTATTATTAAGTATTTTTTTAAAAGTTAAACAGAAAATGTCAACAATATACGAACAGATTTAAATACTAAAAAGTCACATTGAAAGGGATAACAGTTAAAGTTAAAAAAATAAAAGTTCAATTACAATTTTGAGTGAATTAAAATGACCAATTGTATTCTTTAGAAATATTTTTCTTAAAAAAAATTATACGAAAATCAAACTATTTATCTACAAACAAAAATACTATAGAATATAAAAAAAAATCTAAAAGTAATTTAAACAATTAATAACAATTATCATTCCGCTATTCGCTAATAAAGACTTCTAAAACGTCAAACGAATACAGCCGTTAAAGAAAAATTAAAAATATATCTTTTGTGGCGATACACACAAGAGCGTAATGTTTTCTCTCTTCGCTGCAGATTAAGTCATCTAAAAAAACATGAATGACAGCCAATTTACCCCTTTTTCAGAAACTTCTCACATTCAAAAGGCATCCATAATCCTTTGTGTTCTCGAAGAAAGAAAACCAAGTGACACATCACTTAAGAGACTCTTCAACTCTTCAAAATACCACAAGCTCTAGGTACTTCCAACACAAAATCCAAGATATTTCTTTCCACCAGACAATCAAAGAGTTAGTGACCCACCACTTGAAAGCCCCGAAAAAATAATTTAAAGACGCCGAAAATGCGACAGTGGAGATGTAATTGAATGGGCGAAATTGCTTTTTGCGGACGTTGGACCTGAAGTGTCATTGTAGTGGAACTGTAGCTATTGAAGCTGCTCTCTTTTGTTGAGCAAGCTATCGTCCAGGCTGTGTTGTTAAGCGATTTCATTGATGGAATAGAATCATTACCACGCCATTTCGGAAAATAGATGCTGGTTATTATCTAACTGGATGAAGGCAAGAGGCGAGTTGTGGTCATTAGAATGAACAAATCGTGAGATTCCACCTTCCTGACTATATCATAGTTTGGGTCACGTGGTATATTAAAAATAGGTAGCTGAAGCACTCTAACGAGTTTTTAAGCCTAATGCCTCCCAGTTTTTATTTTCTTGTAAAAACCTATCTTGTTTTATAAAATTAGGAAAACACATAATTGAATTCATCTAACTTGAAACAAATTTTATTTTTTATTTGTATAAATCAGTGTATTGAATGAAAATCTTATACTCTATAAACTAAATATCCAAAAAGATACAAAAAGCAATGATAAGAAAAATATAAAGGACATTTACAAATTGTTTTTAAATACTCTGTCGTTAATGTCTTTGTATTATACAAGCGAGTTTTAGAAGTATTCTACAGAATGCGTTTCCAATGAATTCAAGAAATATTAAAATATATCTTATAAAATGTTACAGAATGTTTACATTTTGTTCAAATAAATAAATAAAAGTTACATATTTATTAAATATTAAAGGTTTGTTCATTTATTTGATTAAAATTTTACACTTAAATATTAAAAATATATATATTGTTCACTTACCAAAGAGAATTATATATTCCAACAAAATGGTAATCCATAGCTTTCTAACAAAAAGCTCACTAAACTTAGTTGCTCTGTTTTAAATCACGTATGTAATTCTATGCAAAAAATTGCAAAAGCTTAGAACCAGAAAAAAAATTAGCATAAATGTCTAGATATCTGAGGAGAACAGTTTAGTTTGAAATGTGTGCCGAAATCTGACTCTGTTTTACGAGTGAATGTATTTTAGGCATGCGAAATTCCTATGGAGGCTACATATTGCAATTTTCTTATTTTATTTAACATCATTGCATGTTGCTAATAGGATCACATAGTTCACTGTCAACGTGACAGATTTTGGCCAAGGCTGAGGACATCTGTCAGAATTCTTTTGTGCCGCCTAGACCGAAAATGTAGATTATGTTGGATATTTTTGTGAATCAGAGAAAATGAAGAGAGATGAAAAACAAAATATGACATTGAAAAATATTGGTAGCAAAATAACATTTTTTTTGTAGATGAAAAACGCAGTAAAAATACAGCTAGAATATTATTGAACTATATCTTGGTTCCAGAAAACGCTGTAACAAGTCTACCAAATATATTATATTTGCAAGTGGTCACTAGTATTTTCATTAGAATTTTAAAAAAAATCAGGAACAAGAAATTAAAAGTGGTAGGCATATAAATATCGATTTCAAAATTTGTAATTTTCAAAAACTGATGTTTGAAACTCCTATGTAATCGAATAACTAATACAAAATTTAATATAAAAAGTTACTTTTCAAAATAAGGCAACATTGAAAATTCTATAAAATGTTCAATTTGGAATTATTTTTAAAATATGGTTGTCTATTCAAATGATCATTCTTGCAAAGTTTGAAGATTTCAGTTTAGAGTAATTGTAGATTTTAGAGCGACAATTATGAATACTTATCAAATATATTTCAAAAAATATAAGTACTAATATTTTTTTAGTAACCCAATATTGCCCATCGCATTCGATTGAGACATATCTAATACTCGTTTACTTAAAAATAAAATGAGAACTAATTGGTTAATGGTAGGAAATATGGGGTGGGGGGGAAAGCTGATTTTTTCTTATAGCTAAATACAATACTTTTAAAACGATATTTTACTGTAAAAATAGCTTTAAACGAAACCTTCCAGAATTCAAATTTGCTTATGATGAGCTTAAAATTTTTTCCCCAGAAAAGTTGCCTATGATGTAAATGAATCTTGATTTTTTTTAGTTTAAGTGAATTTCGAATGAGAAGTTTCCTTATTGAAAACTATGTCTGACCGTGAAGTATCGTTAAATATTTTGATGTTATTGAATAATTAACTTTTTTTTAAACTTCAAAGATGAAGATTTCCTCTGTCTCCAAACTATATTTTAAAAAGCTTTCTTAGATCGTTACGTTCATTGTTTTAAAAAAATTTCTAAACTACAAATGAACCCCATTAAGTCGCACACCTTTAACTCAGATCTCCCGAATAATCCGAGGCTATCTGCTGGAAGATAATTTTTTTTAAATATGAGAAACGTTTGGTTAATTTCCACAATATTTATTTGTTTCCGTTATGTAGTTTGAAAAATTATTTTCTTTACTGGAGTCATCTAATAGTTAGAGAAAAGTGGGGGAGCGACTTTATCAGTACTTCGTGTACTGACAACAAAAACCTAGTTACAACTCTTATCACAAGTGACAAATGACACTCGGGGCTACATAGTCTAAAGGGAAAATGCAATGAAACAACTTTAAGCATACTCTATTGTTCACAACGTAGACCTCTTCTGTAAATATGATCCATACTTAATTTGTTCAATATAAAGATGGTTTTCTGACGGTATGTTTAATTTTGCTTTATTTTTTTTTACCATTCTCCGGTTAACCAGGAATTTCGAGATCCCTGATCGGCTTTGGTCCCAAAAGTTTTCCTGTATTTCCGAAAAGCTTTGTTAGCCTCTAAGCCATTACAAAAATTACTTTAAAATTTCAGGAGAAAAATATCATCTGCTAACAGTGGCGTATCAGAAATTAATTTGGGGGTGGGATCTTTCAAATCATCTTTGCCAAGAAGGAAGCAATTTTGTAGTTTAGAATTACCACTTGGTAAAAAGTAAATAATACGTTAAATCTCATGTCTTATTTCTCCTATTTAAAACTGTTCAAGTACTCATATAATTTTATCAAGTTATAAAATTGGAAAAATGAAGATCATAAAAAATTAAAATACCACGAGAAAAAAATTAACATTTTTGGAGGGTGCATTTTCTATAGAGATGTACCTCCTTTCTCTCTTCGTTTACAAGCAATGAACCAGAGGCACTTTTTCAGAGACAGCAAATACTTTATTCTTTTCTCAGGAATTGACTTAGTTGAAATCCTTTTTTCTCTTTGTGATGAAAAAAATTTAAGCATTAAGAGGAAAAAATTCTTATGTTTAAAATTTAGAGCATCTATATTAGTATAACAGAATTATCCTAAAATATTTCAATTTCGAGGAAAAAATCTTGGGAAGTGTATATGCCCCTTTGTACCCCCTCTGGGTATGCCACTGTCTCCTAAAACAAATGTTTCTTGTTAGGAAACTATGTAAGAAAATATTTAAGGTAAATCGAATGCGTTTATATATGTTACTAAAGTTTTTGTTAATTTCAAATGTTATTTATCGAGAAGTGCATTTAAAATCCAGCTTTGCGATGTTTGAAGTAGAACAAATGGGCTTCGTCCTACATGTTGGTTGGGAGGAATCGTAAAAATAAAAAGAGAAATGATTTGTAGGTCATTGGACGGTTAGTTGAACAATCAAATAAAAGCTGAGAAATAGGTTCACGGTTTTATTGAAAAAAAAAAAAAAAAAAAGAATGCTGCATTTATACACATGTAGAAGAGAAACTAAATGACGCATGAAATTGTTTATTTGAGGCATGGTCCATTGAAAACTCTCTACTGTACGATATTAGTGCAGTTTTATTTTCTTTAAATGTCTGCTCAAACAAAGGATCGATTTTTGCAATGCATTTTATTTTTTATTTTTGTGCATTTATGTTTTGTTAAAAATTTGAATCTAAAATCTCAAATTGCATAATTCAAAATAAGTAAAGGCAACTTTTAAATGTATGTTAACAAATGTTGTAAAAACAATTCATAACAAACTCAATTTTCTTTTATTTCAGAGTTGTTTTAAGAAATTTTCTTCATAAATATTTTCTAATCTGAAAGATAAACTTCAATGGTAATTAATTAATTTAAAATGTTTTAAATGCTTTTAACAAGTTTCGTTTTTTCAAATTGTTTTTACTTTTAAAAATTGATTTAACTATATGTAATGATGTTTCGAATTTTTAATTTTTTACACTGCTTGGGATTTGAATAACAATTTCTTTGAAAAGCGAGATTTAGGTTTTTTTAAATAATAAATTTTTTTTAACAATAGGTAACTTTCTTACATTTTATAACACAGAATTTAAGCAACCTAGCTCTAATGTAAAGTTTTATAATCTTTGTATCTTTTTAACATTTCTCTTTTTCCTAAGTATATTTCAATTTTCAGTCTCTTAAAATTTATAACATGATTTCGATACTGATGAGTCCTGTCCAATTAATCTGATTCTTTCATTAAGAAACATATGATGAAGAAAAGTTGAAAATTTTTTCTACGCATTTTATTAGCGATTTAAGAAAGAATAAAATCTATTAAAATATTGAAATTGATAAAAAAAATGTGTAACAATTGAAGAGTTCTTTTTACTTTTGTCAAAACATTTAATAACAAGACATATTTTGTATGGAGTTTATTCATACTTTTATCAATAACAACTATTTCATGTTTTATCAGATAAAACGACGTTAAAAAAACCACGCATTTCTATTTTTTTAGAATAGATATAGCGTTTCTCTAACCAACCTTCTGACTGTAAATTTATCCATATTTGTTCTTTTCAAATAAACCTTACGATTTAAAAATTAGAGAATCATGCGAATGTGTTAAGATAACAAATATAGAAGAATTTTCTTTGCGTTGAGAAAATTTACCTTACGACTTTGTATTCCTTTTTCAAATCCAGATTGTATATTTGCCACCATCTTTCTTTGAGAAATAACATACACATAAACACCCAGTAGAAAACGTGTTATAATGTTACAGAGGGTACACATTAAATTCCACTTATTTGAAAGACTTAAGAGAATTCTCAGAACCTAAAGTCTTTCATTATTAAAAACGCTTTTACAGTTAAGAGCAATGTTGAAGCGACTTGATTGATAACTGACATAGAAATAGGTGGTATTTTTGACAGAAAGTATTTTGCAGAGTAGGATATCCCAGCACGCCAAGTAATATCACAAAAAGAAAAAAAAAATGTTTTCGGTTTCGTGATTACAGAGTCCTAAGTTATAGAATTTTTCTTTTATTCTCTTACAAACAAAACACTTGTGATTATATTTTTTGGTTATATCATTTTCATGACGGGACCTCACGTTGATTCATGCAGCTGCCATTTTCAAAAGGTCTTTGCTTTATAATTGAAGAGATTATCTGGGTCATTAAACCATTTTTCATAAAAATATATGTTACTAAGAGGTAAAGGTTATATATAGTTAAAAAAATAAATACTTTGAAAAGGTTTTCTATTAATATTTCCACTTTATTTTAATCCGTTTTCGTCAACCGAACCCATAATACGCAAAAATTACGCTTTTTCCGGTCCAGTAAACCACATTTTGATGTGAAGATTTTATTGGAATGCTTAGCCTTATTCAGATCCTGTTCTCTGGTCTAGACTAATAGTGGAAAAGGTAGCAAGACAATGGTTTCTATATTTCTCAGAAATTAAGAAAAAAATTAAGGATATTACTTACTAAAAAAGAAAAAAAGTACAAGGATTACAAGAATTAAAAAAATGTTTTTATATGAGAAATTCAAGTTTAAATTGAAAGAGATTTCCGAGCGTGTGAGTTATATCGACCAATTGAGGTATAACATTTCTATTGCAGTTCGGATTTTCAGAGAGATATTTTGTGCTTCTCAGCCTGTGCTGAAAGTTTGTTATTTGATTGGCCATCTTGATTCATTTCTAGTAGAACAGCCATTTGGCTTTATTTTTACTTTTACTGGAGAAAATTGTTATCAGTCGGCTCGAATGGTTAATATCCTGAGATGCGATTTGAATGCTATAACCACTAAGATGTAAAAGGCCGAAGTGGAAGTAAGAATTAAGAATTATATTGAGTACTCTTTTTGTATTTAAATTGAAGCGTATTTTTCGATACGATTTAAGGATTTATAATTTAGGCTTATTTATATTGTGAGAGAATTTCTTTGTATTTAATAACTATATTTGGAACTTTATAATGAAAAAAAAAAAATGTGTGGCCTTTAGATAACAGTTGCAGTTCAAATGTTAATTTCTACGAGTGTTATTGAACATTATCTCAATTTAAATATTTCATTTTTATGGCTGGTAGTTGAATTTTTTTTTTTAAAAATATAAACTGAAACGAACGTAACATCATACATAAGAGTAGGAATTTTACGACGATTTAAAATTTTATGTTTTTTAAATTTTATTTTATCACTTATAATACTAATTTTTTTATATTCTTTTAATTTATTAATTTAACAAAATAACTTAATTCTAAATATTTTACAATCTATTTATTTTAAAAATATTTCATGATTTTTGTTCAGTTGATAAATATTAGTATGGAGTAATCTTTCGCAAGCTGTGAAACATATGCCCTTCAGGTACACGGAAGTATCTTAAAGGATACGAGAGTAGCTCAAAAAGAAAATAAGTAGTGATACTCTAAGTAGAACAAATTTATGCATGTATTTAAAGATAAATCATACCTAAATTATAAAGGAAATCTTAATTTTATATCCAAGGAGCAGGATGGCAAAATGTTTGAGAACAAAATAAATAAGTTTCATTAAATGTGAAACATATCACAGTTTAGGGAAAAAAAACATTTTGTTGTCAAATAATTATATTCTAATAATTCTTCCCGCCACAAGCATTCGGAAAATTCATCTCCGAAATCAAAAGCTCTGTATCGTTCAGTGGACTTGGCCAATTGCTATCACTATTTGCAAGTTTTTCAGTACTATCTTTTAAGTACTTGGTAAGAGGCATTAGCTATAATTGATATTTTGCATTTCTTAACATTAATATTTCATTTTTGAATGAAAAAAATATTCTTAATACACTCTTGATCAACTGTACGCATACACAGATTAAATGATTTATTCTTAAACTATACGAAATTGCTCCTCGTATCTAATGTAATATAATTTGATTAAAAAACTTTTTAAATTCCAAGACTAAACTTATTCTGCCATTAAAGATTGCCTTCATTTTTTAATCTTCAATTATCTTTCGCTAGAAAATGATAACTAATCATATTCTTTTAATCTGGGTGTTTCAAAACATGTACATAAATTTTGTATTAGAATTCTCATTGGATTAAATGCAATGATACAGCCATATTAACATTTTACAAGTTATATAACAAAATATGAACATAAATTTTGTATTAGATTCCTAATTGGATTAAATGCAATCATATAGCTTTATTAACATTTTTGAAGCGAATAAGTTATAAAAAATTTCTTCCGAATATCAAATTTTGTATTACCTTATTACTAAAAGATCTATTAAAGATACATTACATTAGTAACTTCTTGATGTTTCTGTTGAGAAGGACATTATAGTTCCCCCCTTTAATTAGTCACTTACTGATCTGAAAATAATATATATCATTGATAACTTTTGGAAGGCTTAAATAACTGATGTTGTTTCACAAGTGTATCAGCTTCTGTGGATAGGGCCTCCTCTTCTCATATAATCTTTTTTTTAAAGCAATTCATCGGAAGCATCACAGAAATGTATTTTTTGTATAAGATTAATAGCCCAGAAGTTTAATCACTGATGTATTACTTTTATCCTTAAATGTTTTTTGCATGGTTCATTTATTTTGCTTGTATACTTGGACGAGCGTATCAGAATTATTTCGATTTATGATTACGATTCTTTTTCCTTTATATTTCAATACATATTACTCCTTGTGTTATGATATAAACACTAGTGGCATTTTTAATTACAGCGAAAACCGGTTATAACATTTCAAATTTTTCGTTGAATCGGTGCACAGTGCTTATTTAGTTGTTTACATATATACTATACTGTTTAGGTTTATGTACAGCGTATCATATAGGAACATAGTATAATAAACATAAAGAAATATGAAAATTCCTCGAATATTAATACAGTGGGCTCTCCTTTAATCCAACATTTGATGGATTGGCACATTTTATAATTCGGCACCGATCGAGCCATTCGCTATCAGATTTTTTCGTGTAGATTTGGGCGTTTGCTTATGAAGATGTGGATCCAGATCCAAATGTTACAAATGATCATCAAAATATGATGTTAGATTTGGCTGAAAAAGTGCCGAAAAACCTTTTCAGAAATAATAGGCTGGATTAAAATCGACAGAAAAGTGGCAGTGATAGAAGTTCTAAGTACCATTTTACATAATTGGTAAGACAACAAGCTCCAGGTTAGCAGGTAGAATCTGATGAAGCTGAAGTCTCGTGGAAACAAGATAATGAAGCATTAAAAATATATATAAAATTTTTTCAAATTTGTTTGCTCCCAAATTTGTGCATAATTTGTAACGATTTTTTGAAGAAGAGATCCCGAATCACGATAAGGAAGGAACGAGATATCATATACTTTTTAAAACAGTAACACTCAAGTGTATTTTCCCTATCTATTAGAGAAGTTTGTTGGTGTTTTTTAATCAATACAAGAATATTTAATTAAATTAATGTTAAATGTTCAAATTTAATGTAGTTGCTGGAATGTCATTAAATTTCAACTGTTGTTGCTGTTTGTCAAATATTTATGCTGTATGCTCAAGATCATAACGTGCGAAAACGAATTAAATAAATGATTCAATTATTTAAATTTTTACTGAGAGTTATTTATGTTTGGTATCTCAGTCAAAATTATATTGCCGCTCAATAAGCGGGCAAAATTGCATATTCGGCGTGGCTTTAGTCCCGAACGTGGTAGATTAAAGAACGCGAATTGTAATAGAACTTAAGTGAAAGAAGTTTTATAAATTGAGTCCTAAAAACAAATCCGTTTCTCTTATAAGGTAAGAATATTTTTGGAAAATAATGGCAACAAAAAGTCCAAAGTTTTGAATCTTATTTTTTTTCTTTCTACTTGTATTCATAACTAGAATATTACTCTTCACGACGGAGATTTCACTGAGATCCTCATATAGGAAAAAAGAAAAAAATTTATTAGGGGTTATATAAGTGTAGTGATTTTTTTCTCGCACCTACTCTAATAGGAAGCTTACAAAACTTTTTTTTGACATTCCGAATACTGCCCTTTGAAATTCAGCGGTAAGAAGTCAATTTGAAAGCATACATAACACTACAGCCCTCTATTTAGATCCCGACCTCATCATAAAATCTCAATTTGAATCTGGATCACTGGGAAAATATGACGCCTTCACTATCCACTCCTTATTGCCATCTACCGCAGTGAAATAACTTAATTCACTACCATGATTCCATTTTTATGACCATTTGGGCAAAGAACGAGAGCGAAAGCGCAACGATGAGATTAAAATCATGGGTGTAGATACCACAATTGTTTACCCACCTCAAGAGTGTAAAATACCATGAACATACGGATGCTTCTGCCAAACAAAACATTAGGCCGCTACAGTCAGTGCCCTTAACACCATTTCCGCGAGAAACGACCGTGGAACTTTTTTTTCTTTTTTGCACTTACAAATATCGAAATCGTCTGTAGGAAAAAAAATGGCAGCAAAACATTCTAATCTGTCACCTGAAGTGCAATGAAAAGCTATCTCACTGCCGATAAAGATGTACATCAAATGATTCAAATATTGTCGGAAATGGAACGAAATTGGTCAGTGCTTTGACCGCCATTTTGATGCGCATTTTACAAGTCGATGAACGATTGAGAGGTTCTGTGGTACTACAGAGAAAATGATTCTTTTTTTTTTCTCTCTTTTTATAGGCATCTTTCAGTTCCGTCATCTACATTTAGTCTAAAGTGTGAAGTAATAAAAGTATCATTAAGAAGTGGTTTTAACCCCTAGTTTATTCTGCGGCAAAATATTTAGATCTCGAAATGAATGCCTGCTGTGAACATCATTTACGAAGTGATAACCTTTAGAATACCAAGTAATGTTATCACACGGAAGATATTTTGGGAATTTTAAGTCTATAATTTATTGGAAAAGATATATCTTCAAGGGAAGAAGAATAAAAAGTGGTTGACCTTTTACACATCAAAGCATAAGGAGGAATTTATGCTTTGGAATTAAGTCATTATTCAGAGGAAGATTCTCTAAGCAAAGGTTGGGACTGAAGTGATCATTTCAAATAAATAAGAGAAACTACATTTGCATTGACTAAAAGGAAGTTTTGAAAGCATAAGAGGAACTTCTGAATCACTCTTGATTGTACGTTGGATTTATATGCAAATGAATTTGTGAAATAGTCAAATTGTAAAAAATTTCGCGATGTTCATTGTGTCAAATTAAAATTTATGGAAAATTCTTTGTTTTTGGAATAATGTTGTATTGTGTGTAAACGACACATTGTATTCATTATTTAAAATTTCCAGCATCCGATATGCCAGTGATCTGTTAATATTTTCCGTATATATTCTCGTTTCTAAAATATAGCTGACTGTTTTTAAGACTTAATGCTGCAATTATAAAAAAAAAGTTTGTTCGAATTAAATTTTTTCAACGTCGTTGACTACTTTAATGCAAAAATATTTCATAATAAATTGAAATTTTTTTATTATTTCATGCTCATAGATGTATCAATTACTTTAAACATATGTATTGCATTGAAATTGTGATTAAATATATCATTAATTATATACATATTTCCTGTTCTTTTTAAAATTCTCTTAAGTGCATTTGTTTCCTTTTTGTTCATTGTGTAATCAAAATTAAAAACTCAAACACGAATTAAAAAGTTAAATATGTTGATCTAAACTAGATATGTTGATTAAAACCCAGATAATGCAAGGAAAATACTTATATTTGAAAATATTTTTTAGCGTTTCGGTAATGTTTTAGTAAATTAGTTGCATAGATACAAGAAATAACCTAATTTTGGATGCTGCTTAGTAATAAATCTTCCTAAACTCAGTTTTTGAAATATCTATAAATGATTCTAAGCAAATGTCTCCGATTGTTTTTAGTTTTTAGAATGAATAAAACTATAAAATCATTGCTAGATATTATTTTCACAGGAGCCATATCATATAAAAATTGATCTTTGAAGATAATTCAGCATTATTTTTTCTCATGATGAAGTAATGAATTTTTTTTATTACTCATATTCAAGATAAACTCTGTACATGTGTTAAATCCTGTCGTTCATTTTTTCCATTACGGAAAAATATCGCCAGTTGATTGTTCGTTAACGTCGTACTAAAAAGCAACATGAGGGTTATTGGCAACGAACCTCGTAATTTTGGACCTAGGTCAAAAGACGAAGACGAAACCTGAGCTGGCACCTCCCTCTCCAAACTTCCACACAGCACCTATGAGATGACTTGGAGTCTCGACATATTTAGTGAGCATAAGCACCACTACACGGCGAGTATTTAGTGGCATCATGACTCCAACGTACAGCTCGAAGGGAAATAATGCCAACTGCCAGTTTGTGACCATGACCACAATGTTACTGTGACCACAAAAATATCGCCAAAACGATGTTTGCATTGGAAATGATTGGTGTAATTTGGGTTTGAATTGTATCAACTTTTCTGATCGACGGTATTTTACACATGTAACACAAACTCTTATCAAAATTTTCGAAATATGTTATCTCTCCAGAGTAATATTGTCTCTTTCGACATGAAAATGTCATTAAAAATTTTAAAAAAGTTTGAGATGCGCTATAATATACAAATAACTATTCTTATACAAAAAATAATACGCAAATTATTCAAAGATTTTTGTTTCAAATGCTATTTTAAATAAACCATTTAAAAAAAAACATCTCGATTTCACGACATTTTTATCCAAACAGACATTGCTCAAAAAAGATTTAGGAATTCATTATTTATGAGATTTAATGAATGCAGGTATATGTAAATGTAACAAAGAAGAAACTTTGTATTTTTGTTAAGGGGAAAAATAAATAAAATTCAAAAGAAGACAGTTACGAGATAGTCCAAGTATCCTAGTAACCGATTTTCACACGCTTACTGATATACATAATGACACACATCTCCCCATACCCGACCGATTTTACTAGACTTACAACCTTATCAGGACTGCCTAACTAGTACTGAAGGTGGTTTAAATTATACACGGGGCGTAAGCGCTCTTCCTAATTGTAGTAATCCGCTACTTAATCATATTCATTAGTCAAAAAAGTACCCTTTGGAAAATACAAGGCTTAGCGTTGTGGCATATTTCGTTCTGTACGTGACGTGGCAAAGAAATGGATTAAAAACGAGCAACACTTCATAGAACAGTGGACTGTCAGAACCATCAAAAGAGGAAGAAGCCATCGACATATTCATGAGTCTACGGACGACCTTGGTCACAAAAACAAAGGTCCCGCCATAAATCGGACGACACCATATCACCTGGCTCCACCGCTTCCCCTCTCCTTCTATTTTTTTTTTATACTTTCAGTTTTTATTTTTCAAAGCCCTTTCACTACAATTCGCGTTACAATTATGTGCGGTTCAATCCGACAGATGTCAGAGAATCGCTAAGCCTTTTATGAAATTCAATTACTGCTTACGATTAAGCGGATTCTTCTGTCTTACACAGGTATCTTGTTAAGAATGACCTTTGTTTGTTAGGTTCAAGGGCACATTGTATAAATACAGGTATATAGAGAGAAGTAATGAGTTTCTGTGAAAAACAGAATGAAAAGTCATCATTAGAGATAAAAAAAAATGATGAAAAGTCGAGTTTGTTATGGCAGAGGTTGGAGTGACTTGAAGTGTAAAATGGATCGATATTAGTGTGCAAATAAGCATGTTTAGAAATTTGAGAGAGCCTTTTTGTGATAATCTTAATCTCATAATGCATGTTTGTTACTAAAGATCGAAAAAAAAAAAAAAAAAGACAAGGGATAACAAGAGATTTTCCTTCTTTTCATTATATATTTTTCTTAATAACCTTACAGTAAAAAGTTTTTTTGTATGTATATTTTCTATTAATTTTTTTAAATCCTGATATTTCGTACGAATGATTAATATGTGAGTAATAATCTTATTTTTATCGGTAGTCGTATTTAGGTACTGCTGTAATATTGATATGGTGATGTGTAATTTGTTTGGAGATAAGTGTATTTTAAATTTACACATAATATAGTTAATTATAAAATTTATTATCAAAATAGAAATGTTTGTAAATAATTCAAAAAAAGAAATAAAATCACTCATTTAATTTATAGTGATAGAAACTCCATATCTGAGTTCATACATTAAGAAAATCAGGAAAGATGTATTTAATCATTAAAAGAACAAAAATTAAATGAAAGTATCACACATTTTACTTTTGTGCTGCATTTTAATAGAAGAAATGTTACAATAGCATAGTCTCTATAGCGTAATGAGTATCAACGCGTAAGATTTCTAGTTTTGATTACGTGGTACAACTAAACTTAATAAAATCACGAACAAGGATGCACTGAGGAAAACGGTTCAGATCGTTGATCTATACTGGTACAGAGGCGAAGCTTTCAACACACAAAGAATTTAATACGTTTTGATACTATTAGAGCTAAAATATCCAAATTCAAAGAGAGGAAGAGTATACACATTAGTATATACCCACATAATATACCAATGCGGAAAGTATATAATGAGAAGTATCCCCCCCTTCCACACTATAAATTTAATTTGAATACCTAAAAAATACATTCTCTAATTTTTTTTCAACATTTACAATTACAAATCCCAAATTTAGATTACTTATTTCCTAAATAAAATTTTATACAATTTTCATATGGTTATTGAAGACTCTTCACCAGAGTAAATTTCTCATTTTCTAATTTGCTTCTTGAGTAAAATAAATAAATAAATCAGGTATAAATTTGGCTTGAATATCAATTTAAAGTCTTCTCTAAATTGTGATATGTTTTCAGCTGTATTGAGGAATGCATGTTTTCGAGATCTTAACCCTTCAAATTAAATTTCACTTTAAACTGTAAATGAGAACGCATGAAGGGGAATTTACATGTGTGCAGTCCTTCCATAAAAATTATGGAAAGGATATATAATCTAAAATTAAGTACGATACCCACAGATAAATATAAATGTCGTTATACAATCCGAATAACAAGTTATAGTATGATTTCCTGTCAATACAACCACAAAATTCGAAATACATCATGCATGTATTTTATTTTAATGGTACATTGTTATGCTTTGTAACTATCATTCCATTTATTTGTTTAAATGATATTTTCTTCCAGGAGATAAACGAAGCATTAAAGGTAAAGAACTACGGATGTAGGGTAACTCTAGGACATTTCTTCAAGGGTGCAAAACCATCCACAATTCTCATCAAAAAACGGTTATTTGCTTGAACAAATTCTAAATTATGTAAGCAGGGTTCTTTCTGAATCAACGATCCTCCAAAGTGCATAGTGTTGCCTATTGACTCATAACTGTTTTCCATTTTTTTAACGCATCGGTAGGAAATAAGATTGCTCAGTAAAAAGTCTAATAGATATGATTGGGAATCTCACCACGCAGAAGGTGGTGTTACAGCCACTGTTAAGAATGCCGGAATGCTAGTCTCGCGAGAAAATTCGAAGGAAGAGTGATTTGATTAGATCTTTTAACCGCGATCAAACGATCATTTCCATGCCCATTTTTCAGTGTTTTCACGTAAAAACTAAGGCTTTTGCATTCCTCAATCAAGAGATCCACTGAAGGATGGCCATAAGGATCTTCATTGTAATTCAACCATTTTGAATCTCTTTAAGGCTCATTGTTACTTTGTTGACGGGAAGTGAAATTTTTTTATAATGCTTTTGGTAACGAGCCTGTTAAGCAGGTTTCAGAGATTTTTTATGAAACAAATGTTTAACTTCGTCTTAAAAGAGCAGTTTAAATTCTAGTGCTAAATTTAAGAAGTAAAACTTTTTTTTCTCGTTGATAATTATTTTTGAAATTTAGCAATAGCATATTGGTAATTATCCATTTTTATATTGATTCCCCTCCCCCACCATGTAATATGATATTATAATTTTGATAGACATCATAGCCACGCACATATCAAACATATTATACCTTATATTTACCATTACATACTACTTATACAGAAATATTTTTAAACATTATAATTTGTGCGTTCCATACGTATGAGTTTAAATATATATATTTAAGAGCCTGTTTTATATTAATATACAGATTTTTACAATAATTTTTCTGATAAGTTTTTTGTTGTCAAAATTTTATTTTAAAATAAGATTATCTAGATCAAGTTATCAACTACAATTACCAGATTTTTATTTTTTTTTTTTTTTTTATTTTTGATTGGTTGGTGGTATAGAATATCTTACACCGAGTCCTCGTGATACATATTGTGCCAAACCGGGGTGAAGATTTAATCTCTTTAACAATTAAAAGAATTTAAAAAACTTTCAAATGCCTGGTAGAAAATAAAATGCACAATAATAAAATTAAATGAATGGGGAGTATCCGAAGTCAATTAAGAAATTAAATATGTTTGGTTGAGAGTTTTTCCAACTAAGTCAATTAAAAATAGAATATAACAATTAAAATTTTTTTAAACGAACAGAGTTAAAAACGGAGCATTCTGTCAAGATATGAATCACCATTAGAGGACAAATACATTGGATTCACTTTGGAGAATCTCTCTCTCTCTCCCCCCCCCCAAAAAAAAAATAAATAAATAAAAAGGTGCTTGTATGTCAATCTCGCGTGTCTGATGTATCGAGTGTCAAAATTACGTCCTGTCATCTACATGAAAATCAATTATAATGAGAAAGGATGGGTCTTATATGACACAGGGTTTATTTTCTGTTTCCAGATGCCATTGTTCTTGGCACTAGTTATAAATTGCTCATGTAATATATTTTTTGATATCACAATATGGAATGGTAAGAGAGATGTCACCAGATGCAGATTTAGCAGCAGTATTTTTTCACCTTTGAAATTATCTTAGTTCTGTTATCAAAATTAGAAAAATTAGTAACGAAAGGCTGTTCTTTGTGGAGGAGGAACGAAACCTCAAAAGTCGCTTAAAATGAATAAAATGCTCGAATTTTATCTTGATATAATCCTAGGTTGGCTTTAATAAGCCATGACAAAACTTTTAAAATGACTAATTGTGTAGAACTAAAATCAAAAATAAATATCGGATCTATGATCAAGTTAAAAAATTTTACTTCTCAAAAAAACTGTTACTCGATCTAAAATTCCATAAAAATGTATGAAAAAGTTAAATTTAAGAAAAAATTACTAGAATTAACAAGATAAATGTGAAGGATTAGTAGGTGAATGCATATATTTACAATCTGCTTAAATAGCAATTCAGAACCCGGATGAAAATAACATTGTCTAGTTTGATCGAAAAACTAAACCCTTAAACATGGACTACATACTTATACCATAATCATAGATTATTAGTTCACTCGGATCAAGAAGCGAATAAAAAATGTATCACGGCTCGTAGAACAGAAGCATTAAAACCCATTTATCTTTGTATACGTTCAGATTAACTTGTCTTAGATCCTTACAGTAATTCAGTACGATGATTTCACGCGCATCACATTATGTTGTTTTAAAATAGTTCCACGTGTTCTCATTGTGCTACTGTTTTTCTCTTGTTTTCTAAAATAATTTATATTATTTTCGTCTTATGTCAGTTAACATCAAACTGTGCCAAGCTGTTCGGTATAATTAATGGATTTTTCTGTTATTAAAGAAGAATGATAACTGTTTTTTAATTTCATTTGATTGACTGACATCTGAATTAAGGTAGCAAATTGCTTGTTGTATTTCTCTGTTTTCCTTTTCGCTTATGATTCGAAACGCTAACTTAATATTATGGATGTATGACTGATTGTATAGTCCCGATGTATATATTTTTTCTGTGCACAAATGTTAACTCCTATTAAGTATTAACTTTTATGGACTATATATAAAAAGGAATGAGAGTGGTTATTTTTGAAAAAAAAATTGCAGTAAGATTTTAAATTAGAAAAATAGTTTTGTATTTGTTTGCATTTATTACTTGCGAAAATAATTATAAACTTATTATATTCATAAGCGAATAGATTTAGCACAGAGTTTTTAAAATTTTTAACTATTTGTCGTTAAATATGTGTTTTAATCTCTAAAATGCAATAACGAAAGCTTTAATAGTAATTTGATGATTGAGACATAAATGGAGAATCTTACCAAACGCACTTTTAAATTTCAATATCATCAAAAAATTCTTTCAAAAATAGATATACAGCTTGGTATGAAATGGTTGAATCATCTTACCTGAAAAATAAAAGCAAAACCATCAGATTTTTATAAAAAGTTTCATTATGCCTACACAAAAATAATTATGAAAAAAAGATCGAAAAAAATAATTTGTTTATAAATAATTAGTCTCAAGCAATATAAAAATATCCAAAAAAATATAACTTTTAGCTTATTTTATAATTTATATTCTAAAAATAAAAACATTTTTATTAATGCATTATCGCGAAGCTGTATTACATTTGAAGCGATTAACGTGGTTAAAATAATATGAGAAAATTAGGTGATAAAAGTGTTCATTGACGATTAACTCATCACAATTCTACATGTATCCAGCAACATTTAACTATAGAAATTCCTATAACCAATTCACAATCACATTTTAAAAGAAAATCTTCATTCATTACTTTGAATGTACAGTGATGTAATTTTGACCGTAGCAAAACAAAGACAAGTATTATATCCTAAAGACAAACAATTGTTAAAATAGCAATTCATAACTTAAATAACTACTTCTTTAATCTACAATTTGATTAAAATTATGCGAAATAATGAATCCTTGTCGATTTTGAAAAAAACTTTGGTCGAAAGTAAGATTTAAAGACACGCTTTTTTAAAAGCTTAATAACCATTACATTAATTTATATAAAATAACTACGAGTGTTAATGCAACCACTGCTGTGTATACATAATTTATTGGAGCTTTGAGTTCCCGAAAATATCTGGTTGTTAAAACATTGTTTGCCATAAAATTGTTCGTGACTTTGATATAAAATGCTTAATTAAATAACTTTATTCTGACTCATTTAGTGAATAGAAATATTTTATAATTGTAAGTAGTGCAGAAACAACATTCGAAACATTCAGTGTTGTATCATCCACATACGACTCGGCCACTTTTATTAACCACGAAATCCTTTTTTAGAAAGTTATATTTCAAGGAGCCGTATTAAAAAAAGGAGCAGATTTAATACACTTTTATGGGTTAGGTGGCGATCTTACATGATAATAAACAACTTTTATAGGACATATACTCGCCTAGATTTTTTTTGTTTTTTTAATAAAAAGAGAAGATCTCTAGTGATGTAAGATGTTTTATGTCCGATTGACATGTTTTTTCGTGCTATAAAAAAAAAAAAAAAAAAAAAAAAAAAAAAAGAGTTTTTTTTTTGTTACTAGTACGAAATCGCTTATACATCTGTCTTAATTTCCCCCCTTTTACATACAGTGCTTCAAATTGGATGCTCACGAAAAAACGCTTCATGATAATGGAAATGTTTACATATCTGATGTAAAAGACAGCTGTGCAGTGATATTAAGTGTGTTCTTGATTACAGGCTATTTTCCTTGCCAGAGAGTATAGAATTTTCGTTCCAAAAATCACAAAACAAAATAGTCACGACTATTATCAATAACTTTGCTAATTAAATAATGAGACCCATGGATTTTTCTAGACCTGTGAATGTGTGTAGCAAAGAGACTACAAGGAGTAGGTTTGTAGGGTAGTAACAACTAATGTAGCTTTGTTACGCCTCTTCAATGCCGGGTGGTCCGTGGAGAATTTTAACTACCACCTTATAGGGACATAAAAAGTTTACATAATGTGTTTCCGAACAATGCCTGGGTTATTTAATTTCACTGTTATGTCTGAATACACTTCTTATGAAAAACCCATAGCGGATATTAAAAAGATTTGAAATTGACCGTTGAAAAATCAATGGTTTTCACTTTTCTCTAAGGCAAATGGCTTGACTTTTATGGAATTCTCCATTCAAATACACTTTTACTATTTTTTTTACCTATGAGAAAGCTGCCACAGATTGTCAAAGAGGCAAGTCTGTGTTGAAGGATTTTACCAAGTTGTTTATCGTGAATGTATGCAGATTAAATTATTTAGTTGTTAATATGAGAAAAAAGTCATGATCAAAATTAAATAGAAAATAAAAGCTCGGAATTAAACAATTTATTTAATGTCAAATCAAGATTTAAATTTTTTTTAGCAAAACGGAATTTCTGTAAAAATTAAATTCTCGAAAATAGTCCCCACCCCTTTTTTTGTCAATTTTGATTTGGAAAAAAATTTAATTGCTATCGCTGAATATGCTTTCATTAACCATGTTTGGTAAATACTTAATTAAATATTATTTTCTTAGTTATAATGAACACCAGTAAAAAATATATTTGTATTTTTTAACTCATTTTTGCTCTTGAAGTTACTTGCAAACAAAATTTCAATTACTTTGGTATAGCAAGTTACAATTTTTTTTTTCTGTTAAGATTTCGATGGGAAAATAACTCGATATACTTGAAAATTTTGTACACATTTAAAATTAGTTTAAGAAAGTGGTATTAGTTCCCAGGGTTTTACTATGAGGTTTTCTTCTTCTTTTGAAATTGTCAAATGCTGAGAAGTTCTTATATCTCTAAGGGGAAAAAAAGTTACGTAAAATACCATTTTTTCAAAGAAATTTATGTGTAGCAGTATTATATTACTAAAAAAGTAAGTTTACTCTAAGAAGTTGCTTTAATCAAAATTATAATTTCCGTAATATATTTGAGAACAGCTGTAACAAATATATTAATTTTATTTTTTCGCCTTATTGCATACATTTTTTTTCCTAGCAAGATGTTTATCTGAAATAAAGCTTCATAAGTCTCGTGCCATCATCTAGGTACAGCGAAATTCCGACACTTTTAAAGTCCTGTCTCCTCAGGCTAGAAGATGGCAAGATAAAATTTGTCACTCAAACCCAGATGCCGAGATTATTCTTTTTGACATCTCTGTCGCATTTATCTGTTTCAAATTCCGGATGTGGCTTTGAAACAAAGTCATTCGACTGTGGCAAGAATTGTAAGCAACATGTTTACTATTTTGTTTTTGAGATAGTTACATTTTAACCTGATTGAATCAGCTTTGACTGTTCGTTTTTATCAATGAAATCAAATGGTAACTGTTAAATGACTGATTATGTACAAAGCTCAAATCTGGATTTGAAACTGACAGGATTTATAAGTAGGATTTTATATTAGACGTAAACGTTTAATTACTTCCAGTCATCTTTAAAAGCAAAGAATAATGGACAATCGTTCGATTCAGACAATAAATTCTCAATATATTTTTCTTTCTGATTTTTCTGGTGCTGAGAAAACTACAGAATTTTGCAAACTGAATAAATTAAAAACAAATTAAAATAAAAAAATAAAGGAAAATATGCAAGAACGACATGAAGTCTCGGGGGAAAAAAACTGAATTAATTTAAATAAACAGCGACTCATTTTCTCTTGGCTTACTTCAAATAGAAAATCTTTTGTTGTATTTTCAGAAACATTTACTAGTCAAGCCAACTTCAAGTATTACTTTAAATTTTAATGAGAGTTCTGTGTGGACGAGACGTAGTTCGTTATCAGAGTAAATCGCAACATTAAAATGATGGATGTGTTCCTCCCATCTAGCATAGTTAAGACTAATCAAACTTTAAAAGAGAGAGTTTAAAGAAAAAAACCAAATTGAAATGGTATCATTGTGTCGGATAAATAATTTCAAGCATACAGCAGGTGTGGCGAGATTTTATCACAGTAGTAAAAAATGAAATGAAATCAGAGAACATGTTTATGAAAACTGCATTCTTGTCATTTTAGTAAAAGAGATAATGATATGTGGGCGATCATATTTAAAGTTTTTTTTTCTTTCATCCAGTGCAATTTTTTATGCTTTTAATGACAACGTTAAAAACAAATTTCAACCTACGATCAGTGGAGATTTTTATTTGACACGTGTGTCTTTGGATAACTTTCCAAGGCATTTGAACCTCCCATGCTGGAATGTTCTGTTGATTTCAGAAGTGATTTATCATTCCCAGCACGTCTTATTTCCGCACAATAAGCTGATATTTACATCGCTCATGGCTATTGCTTTTTTGGATTATATTTTCATTCCTCTCTTAATTTAATATGCAGTTAAATTAGATACATACTTTAAAATTTGAAACAAGAAAAAATTGTCGTATTCTAAAATTATACAGCAAGTTTTTGAATACCTAAATAAAATAATTCTAATTTTTATTTTTCTTCAGAACAACAGAAGAATTTTTATCAAGGTATATATTATTTTTTTTGTTAAAAACGAAACATAGAACAAAGAAATAGATAAATTGATAAATAGAAGAAATAGAATATGAATAGAATAAATTTAACAATATTTTAAAAATTACTAGAACATAAACTAGAAATAAAATTGTAAGAATCACTATAATTAATGAATCACTAGATGTTATAAAAGAAGGAATAGCATTCAGAGACAGACAGATTATTCTTCGCCATTTATTATTATATAATTTTTGCGCAACTTTTTAACATGTATACATTTTTAAAAAAATTGCACTGTATAACACTAGTATGTTTTTTCCTATGCAACAATTTATGCGGAATGTCTCGGAAATTTATTTTCACTAAATACCAGAAACTTAAAATGATTAGATTGTTATCTAAATATTCAAAGGATCACATGCCATTATATCATCTGATTTAAGAATGGACTATAACACATTTTTTGAAGAAAGCGGATATCCTATGGTTTATATTCCGGATTATCATACTTTTTTCTCAAACTTAATGTAGGTAAATCATATCCGTTAACGAATTCCTTTTTCAATATAGGTCGATATTCAGTAAAATAAGAAGAAAAAAAAAGACATCTGAAATTATGTACTTGATGAATAATTTAAAACAGTTACAAAAGGCCAACAAAATGTTTCCAAATTTTTGTAATTATATCTTTTTAACTGAGATTGACAGAACAGGAAATAAAACTAATTACTATCAACATACCTACTTTAAGAAATTTATTTTAGTAATTTTTGTCATCATTCCAAACGTTTTAATAGAATTAGCAACAAAAAAGTATTTTAATTTATCCCATCATTTTACTTAATAGGTACTGAGTTCTTGTGATAACACGGAAAGCTATATTAAAATGGGCACACAATCAAAATGTCGATAGCTGAATTGACTATTGCTTTCTTTCAATTAATTTCTTCATTCATAAGGTATATTCTATGTTCTCACAAATACAGTTCATATAATTTATATGCAATTCATATGATTTTATATATATTAAAATATTGATAAATGAAGAAGTATGTACATTTTTTGAGGAAAAAAAAAACGAAATTCTGTACCATATTATCATTGTTCTACGCTTAGTAGAACAATGATAATATGGTACAGAACATATATAACAACTATTCTATTAAAAGTAAAGATTCCCAATATAAGACAGCATAGAAATTAAATTTGGCATTTAATTGAAATGAAATTCATAACATTTACATCAAAACAAAGAATTTCATCTTCAAGTATACGAATACTGTATATCAAAATGTTAAGGCAACCTTAGGGTTCCATAACGTTCCACTAGATCTTTGTCACGGGTGGTCACTTCTTCCAGAAACATCCATCTTTACCTAAGCCATTTATCATCCTCCTGTTCACGGATGGAGTCCAAGACAAAACGCGTTGTGCAATTCGTTGTTGCCGTCATTGTTTCAGCATGGGACCATGGATGGTCGATTACACGAGTTATCAATTAATCAAGATAAGGGGGAAAGTGACGTCTTTGGAAAAGATGACCAGTATTTAACTGGTAGCGGCGAACGTGCTCTGTGTTTATATTCCTTTTAAAGAAGATGGTATCGAAATTTTACGAGGGCTTTCCTCTTTTCCATCATCTTGCGGTTTGGGCTCCGAAGGGAGTTATTTTGATGACGTTTTTCAAGATTTCGACACTCTATTGCATGGAAAGTTGATTTATGCACATGTTTGGATAGGATTAACTTAGAGGCATTAATTATCATGATAAAATGCTTTATAGCCAAAAGGGTAAGGTTTGGGCATTTATCTTCTGGTGGTATGACACGTGTCGGGACCAAGGAATGTCTATGTAAAAGGAGCCGAGATTATTCGTAGAATTGCTGTGAGTTTTGGGAATAATTTTTAGTGAGAGTGACAAATTATTCTTGTTGTGCCTTGGACAATAAATAAAAGAATTACTTGTTTTGAATTAACGTTACGCTGAATTACACAAGAGTTTATCGACATCGGACCTAATGATCCCCAGTCACTAATCACTGACGAAAGAGTCACCTGAGCAAATATTTCTACTAATTTTTTAAAAAAAAACAGTGGTAGAGTTTTAGTTGTTTAAACAAACACAAAATTTTTGTTCCTTTATACGACGGAGACAGAGAATAAGAGGATTGCAAACGGTTTAATTTAAGCAAAATATTTTGTATATACACTTCGTTCTCATTTCGAACATTTAACTAGTTTTATTCGATTCATATTAAAAAGTAAAAATCGAAGTTTCCTTTCAACTAAAGTCAAATTGAATAAGTAAGTCTATGTGAACTACTGAATTAATTTTCGTATCATCCACACAGGAAAAATATTAAAAAACAAAATAAATAAATTGTAAGAATTTCTTATTATTTTATAGATTTGGTAGTTATCATATATTCAAAAACGAATAAAATGCTAATATACTTGCAGTGTTCTGGAAATTTATGTACTTAGATAATTCATTGGAAATGCATAATTATAAGTAATTAGAGTTAAAAATTTTTTTTCAAAGCTCACGACTAAAATGAATAAAAGGCCATTTTAAAATGAATGTTTCACTTAAATATTATTCTTAATATATAATTCATGCATAAATGTAAAAAACTTAGATGTCGCTAATAAGATTTTTTTAAAACTTATAATACAGCGTTACAAGATAAAGAAAAGGACAATTTTTTAATATCTTAATTGCGTATTAAGCTAAAAATTTCATTTCAAAGGCATGATTGATAGATAATTGATTTAAAAGGTTTTCTAATTTTGATTTTGGTATCATAGATACTTGAATTGTAAAATTTCTTCTTTGAGGATCATATAACTGTCTTCCCTGGACATGTAACATAAAAATTTGTGTTTTTCCGCACGAATGAAAATTTCCCATAATTAGAATCAGTGAAGCATAAAATGCCTAGTTCGGCGTGTAAGAGCTTCAGGTCAAGGCGAGTCAAAATTGATTTTCTCTTTTCAAGGTTAAACAATCAATTCTGAATAACAAAAACTTCCATTCACCTGTTTTAACAAAGAACATTTTCTTTTCTTCCACTAATGATACCCTTATCGATATTTAAGCCATTAATCATCAGCAAACACATGCTTGTTTAAATTAATTTTACTCGAAAAGTTTTTTAATTCTTTTTATATCATTAAACACTTACTTAAATGCCATACTTTTGTAATATTTAGTGAGTCTTAGTACTCGTCTATGTTTCCTTTTTTAACTTAATAGGGAGTACTTTAAATTGATTGTTGGTAACGAATGTTGACAGATTTTGAATCACGGTCAAGTGACGAGGATTGGGATTCAAGTTGATATTTCGTTTTTCAGGCTTCTGTACCACTCATATAAGAAACGTAAATCTATGTAACTCGTGTTATTTTAGTTGAGATGCGTGTTCGAACCATGATTCAAGAAAAAGACCAAAATAAGGGAATGATAGTGGCTGCTGAGTTCATTAAATGAAAATGAATCCAAAATTTCTTGCTCTGTCTTATTTGAAAGTCAGGATAGTGAAGTATCATCTTTAGGTGTTATTTGCATCACCTGACAAATTTAAATTTATCTCTCAAGCAAGGGATATCAGGTCTATTTAGGTGTCCCAGTTTACCTGAATACGCTATTGAAGCTTATAGGTTACGAAAAATTATTTTAATCTGTTAATATTGCAATAAAACCTTTCTCCCTTCTAAGTTTACTTGTTATTTAGTATTTTAAATTACTTTTATAATGAAATACATAAGAATTTCTAGTTTTATTAAACTGTTTTTACTTAATATTAATAAACAGTACCAAATTTTGATATATAAAATCCAATATGAATTATCATATTTTAATTTAACTAATATATAGAGAGCAGAATATTTTTATATTCTACGCATTTCTGTCCAAATCAAATTTTCCTCCCAAATTAAATATGTTTCATTGTACCTATCTTATACATGAATATAAAGGTCGCTTTCATATTTAAAAGAAAAATTGCGCGTATATTGAATGCTATAACATTTTAAGAACTCTCTATAGCAAATTTTATATGTCTTATAGCCACGAGAGATTATGTTAATATTCGATTAATTTCTTAACAGAAAAATATTTCTAGTTCGGATCCTATACCTTAGCAACAAGCAAAGACAATCTTAATTTATTTAATATGAATATAGATTTAGCACTTTAAATATATAATAAAAAGAATTTAAATATTATGATATGAATACACTACAGAATATCTTATTTGTTGGACAAAAAAAACAGGATTTCCTGCTTGATTCAGAAGCGAAAACAATTCCAGAAATTTGCCTGCATAGTATACCTCCTTGCTCGTATGCTGACTCCGAGTTCTAAGAACTGCATTACTCATTTCCCTCATTAACCCAGTACATTAAGTGTTCTTTATACGCTCCTGAATATTAATCCAGCATGGAAATCGATATCTAGCCTCAACACGTCATTTATCTAATTGCCTTTTATGAATCCAGAATCTCCATGGACCGAATTAAAATTTTAAACGACCTGAGATCGTACAGCCAGTATTATTTCTATTACTGCGTCCCCACACAGCATGCTACTATTCTTCCAACGACACATTACAAAAGAATGCGATAATAATAACACTAACAGATAACTGAACTCGATGTCAAACGGATGTGCTAATTACACACATCCCTGTTTTTCTCGGAACCCAAGCCGACGGGCAAGTCAACATCGCGGTTTTCATGTCCATTGGGCCGCCATCTTGCCTCGGCGGCAATCATTATTAAAATCATATTTCGAATCGGGCCCGCGAGGGATTCCAATCACAGAAGCAGGTGCGTCGACTGGCTAATTACACTTTCTTTGGCACGCGTGTTATTACGGGGGCACGAGTCGAGACAAGAGAACGCTTTATTTTACCCGCTCTCAGCGATTTTTGCCCTTTTGTGTGGCACGTGGGGTTCGGTAGATGGATTCGCTAATATCGCCAAAAATGCAGCCGGCAGACATTTCGGATAATAATGCCATTCGGAATAAACCTTTTCTATGATGTGCAAATCTAGCGGAAAATGTTGTTGATGTCCTTGGCCAGAGGGTTATGAATGGCGCAAGAAATAGCTATAAACCACAGAGATGATGTCGATTTGCAGATGTAGGAATCGGTAATTGGCGTTCACTGACACGCATTGTGGTGTTCACCGTCTTCCACCTGTATTGATTATACTTTTGCAAATGTGTATCAGTAAACTGACCTTTGCATGTGTTGAGATTCTAATTTAAATTTTCATTCTTATCATTATGGATAATTGGAATGTATAAAATGTCCCTAATTTTTATTAAAAATCTCAGATTCAATGTTCATTTTTCGTCTGCATTAGAAAAAGTACAGCTGTAGCATTCTGAAAGAAATCAAATTTAGAAAAATACTATATTCCTCGATTTGATTTTTGCGTCAACAACTAAAAGATTACCAATTGTATTCTATAAAATTGTAATTATAATAAATCATGATATTTAATGCGATACTACTCCAGGTATTTCTAATCTCAGAATTATATTTGTAATGTGCCTGGATTGCATATTGGTTTACCCCTGGATTTATAAAGCCGATGATAATTGAAAAATTCCGAAACTGACGCACACAGGAGTGAGAATTTTAAGAACGAATGTACATTTTTAAGTACATCTCATTGAAATTTCACGAATTTGAGTATGGGAAATTTCAGATGAACAAGTATTGTCTTTCATCTTATTAAATGTTTTCACCTTTATTCTATGCAAACACTTCTGCTCAATTATATTCCTTCATTCATTTTTTATTGACAAATTTTAACAAATACTTTTTTTGTTTTAGTTAAGATTGTATTTATGCTTTAGAGTTAATAGCTATTTTGAAAGCATCTATACTATAAAATGTTGGACATTCCCTAGGATCCATTTTCTTAATTTACTTGAATGCATTCATTTTCACTTCAGCGTATTCCATTTATAATCAAAAGCATCATAAATGGCTTGATTTGATAGCTTCAATCTTTGTTTAATATATTTCCGATAAAGAGAGTAGCCTAAAGAAGAGACTTATGCATTTTCTAATTCAATAATGTTTCACAATTTTGTATGTAATAAAGCGAATATGGTGTTTACAGAACCATATTTTACCATTCCGTATTCTGAAGTTTTAGTGCTCCTCCGATCAGTGTAATCACTTGATACAAATATTCATTTAGAAAATTTAATTACGAAGCGCTTAAAAGAACCCAAGATACGTTAATAATTAAAGACTCCGTGAAAGATTAATACGTTTCCAGGTATATATTCATAGTTGTTGTGTGTTACAGTATTCTAACTTCAAAAATAACCATAATTCAACGACTCATTTTTTTCGCTCTGCTTTGATTCTATTTTTAGCGGCAATGAAACCTATCGTGATCATCTAGAAGTTAAAAATAGATTTCGAGAACTCGTTAGAATTTCAAATAATGCTGAAAAATAATTAAAATAAATCAGATTTAAGTGATGGTGAACTGTTACATAAAAAAAAGCCCAAACGTTTATTTAAAACGTTGTCTAGTTTACAAGTTTACAAATTATCTTACACTTTTAGAAAAAAACGTGACAAACATGAAAAGCATTCACTCTTCATGTGTCTTAAATACATCAAGATAATTTTTTTAGAATTCGGAAAAAATTATAGCGTGTTAAGTAAAATTTTGAGATATTTCGATTACTTTCTTAGTTTTTAAGGAATATTATAATGAAGCAGCAGGGTGCTTTCCGTTATCTGTTTGGGAATATCATTGTGACGACGGGAAAACTATGTTTAAATTAGATCAATTTGATTCCATGATAGCGAGTCGTTATGTCTAGAATAAAAATTTGAAGAATGAACTTGAAAAATATCTAAAAATGAATAATTTCTCCCATTTTTTTTCTTAAGTACTACTTCATATTCTAGGTAAATACGCAAAATAGATAAATATTAAAATAAAATTTTAAAAAATAATTTGTAAAAAGGGATTCCAAAGTATATTAATTATCAGAATCAGATGAAATATTTCATTTTTATAATTTATGCAACTTGTAAAATAATATGGATTTAAATTAAGAAAATGTTTATAAGAATAAATTATTCATTCGAAAATTTAACAGAAAATACGTTTTACGTTTGGTTAAAAGTAAAAAATGGTTAAAAAAAAAAAAAAAAAAAAAAAAGCTTATTATAATTATTTTTTTAAAAAATCCTGCGATTAATTCTTATTTAAATACATTTCGTATGAACAGTGAATGGAATATAATTATTCTTTCCCTATATTTCTGGATTTTCTCCTGTTTATTTCACATATATTCAAATATTTAATATTGATTTATTCAAATATTTAATATTGATTTCTTCAAATATTTAATATTGATTTCTTCAAATATTTAATATTGATTTCTTCAAATATTTAACATTGATTTACTCAAATATTTAATATTGTCTACAAAATATTGATTTTTTGATCAATGCAACTTGAACATATACTTCACATTATAAAATGAGAGTAACGAAGCTTTATGAATATAAAGTTCTTAATTAATTTAATTCAGTTTATTTATCTTACGTTTCTTTAACAGCAATTTTTCATTTATTTATTCTTGACATTAACAAAAAAAATTGCAGAGTTTTTACAAAATATTGACTTTTTGATCAATGAAACTTGAACATATACTTCACATTATAAAATGAGAATAGTGAACCTTCAAGAATATAAAGTTCTTAAAAAGATGCATTTCCTTAGCTTAAAATTCACAACACAAGGTTATGAAAATGTTGAGGTTTTCAATGCGAATCCATTATATTCTGTAATAAACACTAATTGTTCTTAAATGCAGACAAAAATGCGCATAAATACAAACAACAAAGGTGTATTTTTTTGTTTGTTTACATTAGTTTAGGCCGAAATTCTGTACAATACTTTTATTTTAGAAAAGGAGAATAAAATTCAATACATTTTGCAGAAAAAGGTAACCATTAATTATATTTAGCACTTCCTCAAATTTAATTTAATGTAGAAATTTTTGATGAAAAGGGAAAACAATTACAAAAGATTGTTTGCGTGATCTTAATTCTTTCAGCATGGCAAAGAAAATATCCAAATTCAGAAGAAATTGTTTCAGGATTATGAAGCAAAAATTCTATTCTTATAATTGCTTTAAGAGTCTATATCTTTGCAGAAGATTTCTAATACTTTTTGGAATCTCTTTTAACAATAAATGTTTAAATAATACATCAATTGATATGAATTAATAATATTTAATTTTTTTTATATGAATTTCATTCAGACATAAAAAATAATCTCCATTTTTCGAGAAATTTAAAACTTGTGTTTAAATCAGAAGAATGGCAACAATGCACGATTTGTAAGCGATTTTCATCATTTCTATTTTACTATCCCTCCTCCAACCACGTAATGGAGAATTTTATCTCGGCATTTAGGGGTTAATGGTCCTAGAATGGAATACAACAGCGGACGTTCGACTCTTCGATTTGAAGAAAAAAATATAGTAATAACTCCTAAAGCACGTATTTGTAATTGCCTCAGTATACACGATCTTCTGAGAAGTAAACCATTTAAAATAATTTTTAATAAACAACAAAGATGCAATTGTTTTTAATCGACAACTTTTTAGATGATTGCTGTTATTGAAAGATCCGAACAGGTGTTGCTTTTAAGGTACTTAACGTGTGAAAAAAAAGACCCGCATAAAAATTGCCTTTCTGATCGAGCGTTGTTTTTTGCTTATTTTCTTGATGTGATTCAAAAGGTGTGATTGAAAGTACATAAGATAACTATCATAAATGTCCTGGTTTGAAAAGAAAATTACTCAAGCCTTTTTCTATGACAGGATTTCGGAGACTAATATCTATATTTTTGGATACAGCAAATTTAAAAATGAAGCCGATATTTTTTTTCCTTTTAATATTGCCCTCAAAATTAGATACTGTAAAACAACATTGAAAGAATGTATCATTTTTATAGCATTCGTTACGAATTTACTTTGTTTAAGATCCCTTAAGATCTCATAAAATTGTAGATTATTAATGTGCGAATTTCTTCTCAGAAGAAACGTTAGTATAAATATAATACAATTTTTTTGAAGAATTCGAGTAAAATTTTTTATGATTTAATGTTTTTCTAGGAAAATAAAGTTTAAGTTTTTACATCGTTTTGTATCTAGTATTGTAAAATAAGAGAAGTATAGATTCATGAATATAGCAAATTACAAAGAACAAAAATTAGATACTTTTATTGCTTACAATTCACAATGAAAAAAAGTTATAAAAAATTGGGATTTCCGTTATCAAACCTTTATATCTGTCTATCTGTCTCACATCTATTTTACTTTAAATAATATTTTCATTTTAAAATTCTTCAAGGAAGTTTAGAGTGTCTACTGCATATTATTTCTGTTATTTATTTTCTTAAAAAATACATTACTGTGTAACTAGTACTATCCTTTTTATTGCTGGGTTATATATTATTTTTTTTAATGTTTCCCATTCAAATTATTTTTAAGTTTAGAATCATCCCATCTACACTTTTCGCAGTGTTTTTCTGAGATCAAATTTTTTTAAAATTAATACGCTTTTTTATTTTAATTATTTGAAGGTCTCAGACAATGTCAAATGAATTATCTAAAAAAAACGCCCAAGAAGACATGTGTATTTAAAATAATCTCTATATCAACAAAAAAGAAAATTTATCAATAATTTTACCCAGAAGGTCAAAAATCATTTTCGAAGAAAATGTCCACTTTCCAAAACTCAAGCAACATTAAATCTCATGTTTTTAATGTTTCTCCTCAAAAGCTCATTGTCTAAGCACCATCCTAATCTTCCAACTCGATCTCAAAGGGCTTCTATCTGCTGGAGATCTTTTACCTTGCCGACAGGAAATCTGCTCCCCCACCCTCGTTTTTTCTTGTGTCACTGTGAGAAAATAAAAACAACAAAAATATACAATTGCCTCGCCTTGCCGGAAGAGAATCCTCACAAAAGCGGCGTACCTTGACAAAGACCAATCTCTGCGATGCAAAGAATAGCAACTACCCACATGGCAGGTCATGATGCGTAATCTCTCGGCAAGGTCATGCTACCCCTATTTTTTATGGTATTTTAGGTATGAAGGAGCTGAACAGAACAGAATCCGAGAAATTCTAGATGTTACGAAGAGGATTTTAATAAACATTTTTATTAATATATGTGCTAACATGTTGTTGTTTTGAGGGGGGGAGGGGGCGTCAACAAAAATGCGTGGGCATAAAATAAAGGATACACTGTGTTAGGTCAAAATATCGACATTTATAATACATTATGATTATAATAATTGCATTTAGTTTGTTTGATATATATTTAATTTAATATTTTACCGTCTGCTTTTATTTTAATAACCGAGCAGAATACTATTGTCTGCCATAATGATTTATCATTTGTTCTTATTTTAATATGTAATTTAATATTTGTTTCTTATGGTGGAATCGTCTGTTTTTATTCTTTTTGTTGGAAACATTGGCAACCTTTTTGTGTTGTGGAATGTTTTGCTTGTGAAAATAAACGTGCATTAGGAATTTGATGAAAGTATTTTCTTGATAATAATTGCTTCTATGGAGCCTTGGGATCGGCAGTACGCTTGCTTTTCGCTAATTAACATTCATTTTGAATAATTCTTCATTTTCAAACACTTAACAAAAAAAAACCCTTCAGCACACTTTAAAATGAAATTAGCAAAGCCAATTTCAATTTTTTTTAAATGAAATTTTACAAAATTGATCTTAATAATTCTGTAAATATCAACATAGAAATATTATTTATTTAACCCAAAAACTCTACTTAAGATTTTTTTTTTTAATTTAAAAAGTATCAAATTCCAATTGCTCCAGCTTCAGTAGATCATGATGCTTAATTTCTCCTCAAAGATACTTTTAATTGATAATAAAAGGGATGCTTTTTTCAATTAATATTTTTTAATTAATCAATTTTTACTAAAACGAGTATTTTGCAATCCATTTTCAATAAACTGGAAACGACAATACGAGGGAGACTACTAATTCATCTATAAAATTATATTGTGTAAATTTGATTTCAAAAATTAAGATTATGAATTTAACATTGAGAAAAGATAAAAATTTGATATAAAAGTAATTTTAAAAAGTTTAACAGAACATGTAGACAATCTACGTTCAATTCGCTATCAGCGGTTAATAAATAATAATCAATATGATATAATTTTATCCGGAGATTTCTTCTGAAGATTATTTGTATCGAAAATAAAAAGTCTGGGGTCATACATAATATTTAGCTTTTTTAGCAAATCATACATATTATACAAAAATGTCATTATGTTTATTTTATGTATTAAAGGAATCGATCCCATCTATAAAAGAAATATAAGTTTTCAGATTTATAGTATCGGGATGAGAGGAAAATCTTTATCCCTGGATGAATTTTAAGGTATTAAGAAATTAACTTTAAAAATTTATATAGAAGTCATATGGCCAGAAAACATAATACTTTGCAAAATATATCGCTTTTTAGAAATTGTGCTCCATCTATACTTACTTTACTGATGAGTTACTTTCCCTCATACCACATACTCTTTATTTCCATATGTTTTCTCTATCCCCATGGCAACCTTTAGGAAAGTAGCTATAACCTTAGGAAAGCAGCATGTGATGTGTCACGAATTTTAGCATAAGCTTTGACGCACTTTGATATGAATATAATTTACTGAAATATTCAAAGGAGACAGAAAAAGAAAGGAATGGAACAAAACATTGAGTCATATCCCTGCCAATAAATCGACAAAGAAAAATCTCATTTATAAACTGATGCAATGGGTCGGGTAAAAATTATCTTGATAAATATTTTCAGAAAATTAAAGTTCACTTTAAAAACATTGGAAGTTTTAAATGATGGATTGTTTGGATGTTGTTTGGATTAAAGTTCACTTTAAAACATTGGAATACATCTTACAAATGACTAATAGAATCTTTTACCATTTATATAAATATTTCATTAAGAGATTTATTTTTTTTCAATAGTTAAAGAGTATTCATTTCTACAATAATTATTACTTTAATACCTTTTACATCAACTTAAGAACTGATTAGGCTTTTAAAGTATGAGAAATTTCATTCATTATATTTTCTCTGATGTTTCTATAATAAAATTCAAATTTTAGTTCTCGAAATACTGAAAGCTTACTCCAAAGCTTCGATACATCAGTTTCGCTTTCATTTCATCTATTCTGTTGACATGATTTGCGGTCCCCCTCTCCCCTCCCAAAAAAATATAAGAGTTAGTATTATGATATTGAAATAATAAACGACTTTGTAACTGGTGAGGCACAAATTTTGGACAAGTAGTTTTAAAAATCAATTCATGTACGAATATGGTAGGCTAATTATTAAATCAATTAATGATAAAAAATATCTATTCTATATTTTGAATCATATTCAATTATTTCCGATGTATATATCTATAATATATCCATTAATACTTTAATCCAAACAACATCCAATCTTAAATACAAAATTATATTTTACCATTGATTTGATTAAAAACATGTGTATCTGATGACAGTTTTTCAGAAATTTTATAATACATATAAAACAAGTCAAGATAGATTTTATAACGAGCTATCATTTATAGAAGCAAATTTTATCTTCTCATCAATGCTTCCTTTCTTTTGGGAAATGGAACACATACATTCCCACGATACTAAATCATGATATGTATCAATGCATTATTATAACAAATTTTTTATCAGTTAAGTAAAAAAATTCTAGTTTTAGTTATATCGCCGAATAATTTTGAACTTAACGGAGAAACTATGGTGAGTTTTAAAGAACTTTTACTTATAACTAGATAAGTAAATAATGTATGTGCCTGGAAATTCTGAAAAGTTTTGCTTGTATATTTAAAAATTTTTTTTTTGTCTTCTTTAAATTTGTTTTGTTTTTATATTTCCAAAATTTTCATGATAGCATATGATCAGCAGTTTGAAATCAAGGTAGAATAATTGAAAATAAAATAATATTATCGAGTTTTGCAGTAAAAAATCATACAATTATTACAAAAAAAAAATTCAGTTTTGAAATGGCTGAAAGTAATCATCTCGAAAATAAAACTGATTCTAGAGATAATGCTTTCCTCTCATGCAACAAGTTTTTGTATTTTTTTTAAATTCTTTTTATAAAAAATTATTAATAAAAAAGAAATTTTCTTAACGTTATAAAAGATATATAGTTTTTACCTCAAACTCACAGGATCCCAAAATAAAAAAAAAAATTATTGTTGAATTAAGTATTTATTTAATAAAGAATCTCATAAATTACATTCTATATCTTCACAATGAGCATAACGAAACCAACACACACACACACACAGAGAGAGAGAGAGAGTGGTTGACATGCCAACTTTCTTGTAACTTATCTGCTGAGGCAGAACATTAAACCAAAACGTATCTGTTATCCCCTTCAAGAATGTTTACTAATTATGTGAAAAAAATTATTCCCAGAAATGAGCTCTGTGAGAAGTCATGTCAATGTTCTATACGAAAATGGGAAAAAGAATTTCAAAGATGATCTTGAGGGTGATATTTTTTTAAACTGATTATATTATGTAACCAATTTTTTTCTTTATATTTTTGGGTGCAACAATAAAACTATCCTGAGGCAGAACTTCCTATATCATGAAACAATGTTACGAAACAAAATCTGGTTGCTGATTTGAATTCTTGTGCTCGTATTAATGCAATAACACACAAATGAATTTTGCAGTCGTATCTTCTCTGCATATTCAGCATTAAACACAAATGGAATTTTTTGCTTAATATTTTTAAGTAGCAAAATTTATGCAGAATGAAAAATCTCTCATATAACGCGATTATATACAAAATACAATTAATATATCATTTGATGTCATTTTCCAAATCAATCCGATTTTAATTCAATTAATTGTTTCTAATATATTCTCCACAATGAAAAATGTAACAAGAAACTACAGCGCGTCAACTATGACAAATTTAATCTTTTTTTAAAAAACTTTATGTGGTTTATAACAATTATATTCAAGTACTAAAAATTTTAAAATATCACTTTAAATAAATAATAAGAGTTTTGAGGTATTTCAAGTGATTTGATCAAATATCAGAAAATCTGAAAATGTAATATAGTGTCTTTTTATATTCAAAAATATTTAATAACAATTGAAAAAAAGTCTTTAATAAAAATACTTTTGCTTTAAAATTGTCCGTTAATGAACATTTTCATTGCCGTCTATAAAACTTCTGTCTTGTTAAACATTTGAAAACATTCACAGAATAAAATGCTCCCAGTTTATGTCAAGGGTTGTGGTTGAAATCAAAAGACATCACCACATCCAGGGATCTCATAACTATGCTACAACTTAAAATGAAACATTTTCCAATGTAAAAATGGATCTTAGCGTATATTAAAGGTTATAGATAAAAGTATGAGGTGTCGTCTTAGTCTTCCAAGAATTGAATTACCACTAAAAAGAACAATAAAACATTTCTTAAGCCAAAATACAAAGCATCACTAACCTTTCCTTGTATCCTTCCCGGTAAATTTGACCCCCAGCACACTTCCGAAACAAATCAACAAGCTTCATACATTTTCAAAACATATAATTATAGACAACAAGGAACAGCAATGGAAAGTTCTTGTAGAGGCACAATGTTATTGATATTCTACAACACTATTCCGTTCAACTTCGCATCGGACACATTCTAAAAGCGACTGCTTTGTACACACGCATCAGGAAACGTTTCTCCAGAGATTAATAAAAGCAACACAAGGACCTCTTCCTTCGAGTTCATTACCAAAGGGTATCAAATCGTGACGGCAGCAGCTAGTTTTTTCCTCAGCCAAATTCAGTGAACCGTAACCTGTCACGAAAGTCGACAGACGCATCGGAAGAAGGAATTTTCCTTCATTGGAGATTTCGTGGGTGGTTGGGTTTCGCACGACCGACTGACTCCACCAAATCGTTTTCCCAAGATATTCTTCACTGTTAGCTCGTTCCAATCAGATCGATGCCGTGCCGTGGCCTCCAGCACACAAGTAAACGTTGAAGCATTGAAGTAGCTGGCCATTTGGAGGAATAATTGAACTGCAGTGAAACAGTTTGTTGTAGAAGCAACGATTGCTATTACACACTTGAAAAGTCTTTATACTGCCCTTTTCCTCCTTTTCTGTCCATTAGTACCAAATTTGATGTTGAGTTCAAAATGTTTTAAGTTCCATAAAACTAAGCATCTTCGGCACGCATTACATGAACTATAAACAAATTACTGCATGGTACTTCAATAAACGTCCCAATAAATTTTGGAGATAGATATTGTAATTTGCAATTTATCAAATGAGAAAGAATTATTAGAGAATCAAAATTATATGTACTTTACATAGAGGAAAAAAAGTCTCCCCTACCATGAAACTTCATGAATTAATTCGCTAGTGTTTGTGCCTTTTTATATTTAATTATATCAAAAACAATCAACAGAAAAGGCATAAGACTGAATTGATGAGGTGTTAATCAAGGATTTCCGAAGACTGGAATATAGGCATATCCAAAATGCTCCACATAAAAAAATTAACATCGAGTATAATAGCCCCAGAACAAAATTACCGAGTACATCTAAGCTCTATATTACACTTTATGACATCGCTCTACATTACAGTACATGACGGAAAAATGGAATTAATACGAAACTCTTATACCAGATAAAATCATGTGACATCTCCTTGATTTAAAGTGAACCAATACAATGGCGACTTATTCACAAAGGTGGGTATTGCTCAAAAAATTATCAGGAGATATTTCTGACTTCCACATTGCTCCATGCGAGACCTTTCAATTGTATTTATTGTGTTGTAGTCATCTTTATTCCATATCACAATTGTTGATCAAATGCAGACTCAAACTCATGACTCGACTCTAACATCGCCTACATTGAAACTCGCGATCTTAACCAGCAAACTACCACAGACTCGAAATACTTGTATACCACTATAAGAATAGCCTTTCTTACGAGGTTGACTGATTTTAATACTTTCTATAATAAGCAAGTCAATACCACTGAATTCGAAGAACAAGAAAAAAAAAATCACCAAAGGTGAGACAAATCTCTGCGGTTGATTACTGTACCTTAGCTAAGACCTACCATGATAATTGATCCATGGTATAAATTTCACTCTTTAAATACTAGTACGAGGACGATGAACTCGAATTAATTGAAATGACAGAATACATTTTGCTTTTAAGTTTTAGTTAGGATATAACGGCGTGTTTACAAAGACTATTCCCCCAGCCTCCTTTATCTATTAAAATAGACTTATCGGAAAATTGATTTTTTTAATCGATTGTTTACTAACGGTGTACTTAGAAGCTACACGAGCGCTTTTGGCGACGGATCTCGTAATTTTGAACCTCAGCTTATAGGAAATAGAAAATGCTTTATGTATATTTTTGTTGGATTGAACATATAGAAATTTTGATTTTCTGTATTTTAATTGATATTTATATTAATATATTGACATATCATCGTAACAAATAAATTATTTCTACAACTGCACTCTCATTTTTTTTGAAATAATTTCGGAATAGCATACAGATTCCCTTAAATTACTATTTGCGCTTCCAATCTTTAAATAGTTTTCAATCAAGTGTTTTATAACAAATATATTAAAACAAGAACCTATGTGGAGCATTTCAAGAGGTTTTATTAAAACAAGAAGCTCCTTTTTTCTTGCACTTTCAAATTTTATTTTTAAAATAACATGTTAAATTTCTCTCTTTGTGTCATCGTATCGTTCCCATTTGTACGATTTTTTTTGTTTATTCGAAACAAGACGGGATATCCCTCAATTGTTCTCTGCATTTTGTGTTCATTGTATGGTAATGTTCACAGTCCTTGAAGTGTTCAGGTAACAAATTTGTGAGAAAAATGCAAAATGCTGTTCGATCTTCATATTTTTAACAGAGTTATATACATTTTAAATATGTGCATTTTTATTTGATTTTGTGTAACTTATATGATACATTTTAAACACATATAAGATATAAATAAAAAGTATTTTGAGAAGTCTTGATTTAGAAAACTCCTACTATCCGCTTGCGTGGGACGTCACAAATGTAAGGGGGAAATACAAAATTACATATACTGTCGATTTAAAGGTATATATCACAAACAATTAACTTCCTCAGACTATTTCAAACAATAATTATATTCAGTTTTTATTCCTGATGAAGATAAGAAACTTAATAAAACAGAATAAATATACGAATAAAAAGCAATAAAATGATATTTTAATTAAATAGTAAGAAAACAATTTCACAAAAAGAGAACTTTTTAATATACTAATTCTGGGGCGTTATGTCCATTTTCATACAGTTCTTTCTCTGAAAAGATACATGACTAGGAGTAATATTTCAACTGTAATTCCTACTCAAATTCTCGCTTTGCAGTTGACGAATTAGAATAATACGACACACATGGCTCTCGAAACTTAAATTTTAGTTATTTGAGCATCGAGTTTATTCTAATACCTTATCGAGGTATCCTACATAATCTATATTTTTCAGTGTATCTGATCAAACTGTGGTCCGAACAAATAAAGTATGAAAATAAATTATAAATGAGGGTGTGAAAGAGCAGGAAGCTTTGATGTCGGTGAGCTGACCTTTGCAGTTGATAGGCCACGTGACCCAGACATTTGACATGGACAATAGGCTACACACAGAGACCTAAATTCCCTTAACACAATGCCCTCCGCCTTTCTCCACTAGAGGTCACTCCAAACCCCAATGCTAAACGCAACGACCTTCATATGGACAATTTAGTGGAAAACGAATTCTATATTTCTGATTTTTTTTCACCCTTTTCCTCGAAAGTCATAATAATTTCGGTTCTGAATTTTGGAAACTAGAACTCTCTATGTGACGTGAGTGTGATTGATCAAATAAACGATTGGTCTAAGTATTCATGGCTACCGAATTGTGATGGAAAACTTCTGTTTAACTTTTATTTAAGCTAATTATGATCAATATTAACCATATAACTCCTGTATCAATATTAAAATTCTTGTGAGTTACTTTTGATGTAAACTTAAACATGGTCAATTTTACGGATAAATGCAACCAAAACAAAATAGGAAAAAAATGTAAGTTTCCCTCCTTTTTTTATTTGGTTGCTTTATTATTATTTTGAGGTCAAGCTCTCATAAGGGATCTCACAATTCTTTTTTACTGGTAATTCTATTTTTTAAATTCAAAATGAAATAACAAGTAGGACCTGAAATATCTAAAGTATTGGTCATATTCTTTGGAGAGAAGAAAGACTCTTTGCCCTTGTTTCTAAATCCATCATGTTGTTCTTAGAAATCAGGATTGATATTGGAAAACTTTAAATTCATACAGAGAGGCTATCAGTTATTTTTAGAAGTAATAACAGTAGATGAACACTTATGAATAAATTTACGTGGTATATTCAGCTTTTATAAATTGACTAATCTCCAGTTTTGAGTAATTCATAAGAAATTCTTTTCAATTATACATACCTTAAAATTCTAAAATGACTTCATTTGAGAAAAACTCTTTTCTCATCTCAAGGCCAATTTCAATTTCCCTTCTCTACGAGTCCTTCCATTTTTCCTTTTACGCAATCAATTCAGATTTACACTTATTACTTATTCCATAAATACTCCCAATGGAGGATTTGGGTTTTGATTGATTGATTGTTTATTGAAGTTTAATTTTGAAGCGACACGAAGGCTAAAGGCAATGGACCTCGTAATTTTGAACAAAATGACGATGATGACACCTGAGCTGGCACTTACCTCTCCAAACTTCGCACTACATCACGGGAGGACTTGGGAGTCTCGACAGATTAAACGTGCATAAACCCTACTTCACACTGCGTGTTTAGTGACATTGGGACTTGAACCCATGACTCGATGCTAGATCGCCCCCATGACCACTAGGTTACCGCGGCCGTTTGGATGGCTAAGAGTTGATAGTATTTTTGAAATTTTATGAGAATATAGTTTCCAAAAATAAATTTGCTTTTAATCTCTTTGAAATTTGAGGTGGCCGATTGTAGAAACGGAAGGAGGGGTTGGGAGGGTATTGTTATCCTTTCACGACATATCAATGAACAGAGGCACATCGATTGACTTACACCACTTTAATGCGACGAATTTTCTTTTAACTAATACAAACTTTGAACTCAAAATAATTAAAACATCTAATGAATTTAAAATCTATTTGGATATTTTTTGATATAAGTATCATTTTTTAAAATCTATATCATCTGTCGAAATTATTTTACAGTATAATACAATAGTTTAAAAATATTTAATGGTGTTCTAAAACTAAACATAATGTTTCATTGCTATAACTGAAATTTCAGATCATGATGCCATTGAGAATTTTCAAAACGAATTGAGTTATTATTTAAGTCAATAAAAAAAATTGAAAAAGAATGATTAGGTGATGCATTATTGTTGAAATATATAAATCGACACTGATGTATAAGCAGGCTTCATGATTATCTTGTATCACGACATTTATTTTTTTCTTAATAGATGTATTAAATTTGAACGTAGGCGATGACGGATTATCTAATTCATGACAGGATGTTTATAATTATTTTAATTCGAAGCCAATGAACTACATTTCATTAGTTATGACTCTCTTATTATCAGCTTCCGATTTTTCTGATGGGGAATGAATAATTCAAACTGGTTTGTTACTGATTTCTTGCGTGAATACTAATTGGATTTTACTAACCGATAACATGGACCGGCATTGAATCATTGCATACCTGTGCTTCGAAAGTAACAGATTTTTATTTGTACTGTATGAAAGTGATTGCTGATACATGTCAATGTGTGCTGGAACTACATGTAATGAAAAGTAATCTGTCAAAGAGCAACTATGTTTTATGTATAATTAATTTTTTTTTATATAAATCCACTAGAAAATGTTTAGTATTCATACATTTTTTTTATATTTATTTCATTGCGTTTAATTCATTTTATATGCATTCGTCTACTTTGAAATGTATTTTTTCGAATGTTTTGGAATAAAATATTTATAGTTTGATTTAGATGGGAACAGTCGATGCACTTAAAATATGAAGCAGTATAACAACTAAAATGACTCAACACATTCAAAAATGCAAAAGTTCTAATTTTTATTTTGAATTTTTGCTACTGGTCTGTTTCTTATAAGGTTTTTGACCTCATAATTAAGGACCACGATTATATGGTGAGGAAGAAACTTCTCAAATCACACTTTCGTAGCAAGTCACAAGAGAATTTTGAGGCACAACTGTATTTAATATGCTGAATCAGGTGGTTGTAATGAACCTTTCACATTATTACCCACGACGATCTTTGGCTGAAAAGAGGAATATATTCTAATAGTTAAAAAATCATGAATTTCGTGGAGGCGATATTCAAGTCGAATCTAGAGTTCGAGACCTGTTCCTATCGTAAACAAGCAAGTGGAGTAGTTGGGCTTTAACTAAATGAGACTAAGCTTAAATGCCTCAAAGTATTGTGAATGTTAGGAATGTAAGTATTATATTCGCGTAATTTGAAAGTGGCTAAAAATTGGGAAGATTGTTGCCAGAAGCTCTAGCGTTGCTGCAGAATGACATTAATTCAAACTAACTTCAGTGGATTTAAAATTCCTGTCTACGGTTCGATAATTACAAATCTGATGATTGTGAAACTGAGGTTGCGAGGGCTTCTCAATATTCTAGCATTTGAAAATTGAATTTTTATTTTATTTTCAAATTTAGTTCCAAATTCTTGAATACTTGTGTGTATCTTTCTGATGCCTCAGAGTTCCTTTTTGAAACAAACAATCCAAGGGATTTGAATTTTCTAAAGTTTATTGTTGAAGATCATTCATTTTTAATACGGGAAACACGATACAAAAAGCGGAAACCGACAACACGCATGCTTATACGGTAGAGATAGCGCGAAAAGAGGAAAGTGGTTCTGCGGAGAGGTTTTACTGTGACAAGCATGAATTAGGGGTAGAATAAGCTGGAATGAAGTTAAAAGTTGTAGTGAGTTTCTCTGGAAGATTGGCTGAGACGAATTTGGTTAGGCGATAAATATGAAGTAGATTAAAAAGACAAGAACATTAAAATGAGAAAGTTAAAAAGATGCTAATAAGGCAGTTTTATCACACACGCAATTTGCATTTTTCTTACATATTTCTTTTTCTTCCCTGTTTTTTTTTTTTTTTTATTTTTTTTTTAGTCAATCTGATTTAGTTTCATCCCCGTTTAATATAACTGATGGGGAAAGTTTGGCCAATAATTCGAAGATAATTCCCAGAACTGTCCAAAGCAACTTTATTATTTTAAATATGTTGTATTTTACCTTTTTACATTTTTTTAGAAGGCGCATTATTCAACAATTTCTTTTCTGTTTATTCTTTTTAAGCTGCATTTATCGTACTGTTTATTTTCGATTTTTTTTTATCAATTTTAAAAATTTTTCTAAGTGGGGAGGGATTTTAATTATTCCGTTGGTGCTAGAAGTTTTGATTGCGCAATAATTTTAGAATCTTGTTGTTTTATTTTTAATTTTCGTTTTCTCAGATCAATATCTTGGCTTTTTGTTTTATTATAGTTTCCTTGCTTTTTAACTTTTAATAACGTTTTAACTAAATATTTGATTTTTCTCTTCCATTATTAATGAATGTTTTTATTATTTCTTTATTTTTATGCAATTCATTATTTTCAATATATACATACACACACACACGCACGCACACACACACATATATATATGAGTGTGTAAAATTGATTTAATATTGTTACATGAAAATTACAATTTGAGAGTTAGATGAAATATATTCATTTAACATACGTTTAAAAGAAATTAGAAATTTATATACATGATTTACATTCAGTTAAAATATTAAGAGAAATTTAATATTTGTAAGAATTATACTCACTAATCAAACAAAGGTTCAATAACATTTCTGATCCATACTTTTTCGTTACCGTAATCCTTTCAATCCAATTCGAGCAGCAGTAATAATAACAATAGTGATATCTACAATTTTTTTTATGAATTTTATAAGTCAATAAGCCAGTGGTTGCTACAGCTAGTGCATTTTCTTACGGGAAAATGTAATCAAACCGAGGTACAGAAAACTTCAAGGACATCATGAAAAATAATAGAAAATAAAATATTTACTGAAAACTAAGAAGAAAGAAAAAATGAGAAATCTGATTGCAACACACACAATTCTCTCCATTGGGTCTTGAAAAAATAACAATACCGAAAAGAAAGCTATCTTTTATTTTACATGTAACTTAAGGCGGCAGCGTTAGCTAGCTAGTATTGAAATGACCTCACGATCAATGGATTTTAGGCTTTCTCCGTAAACTGTCATGAGAAATAATAAGAGTTACAAGACCGTATGAGTTATTTGTAGTTGTATAAGTTTTTAACTATTTCTAGGCTTCCTACACCTCTTAATAATCAAATTCTGGAAGAGAATGTTAAGCAAAAGAAATCGAATGGGCTTTCAATCGAAACCTTGCTCCTTTGCCTCAACCTAGTGACCTTTACAAAGAATAAGGAATTGAGAGCTGCTATATAATTAAACTCATCTAAGCTTCATAATCTTAAGTTGAGGTTGTGTGAAACTTAGAAGAATGAGGTCTCAAAACTAGATCATTTGATTGGAATCGAAAATAACGAAATATGTCTCTTATAGCTTATCGTATACATCACAAACAATAACTATTTTACTCTAAAAAAATCAAAATTTAAAAATATTTGAAAAGGATTATGATAGTTTTTGAGCATGTTATTTGTTAAATATCTTTTATGGTTCTTCGTTGCATCATTATTTGATGTTAACAAAGAACAAATAAATAAGTCGTCTTCGATATTCAATCGACCAAACGTAATCCTGTCATCAATCCACTGTTTGAAACCGGAGGGAATACAAGATTTCACATTCATTCATTCAGTAACGTATAGTTTTGATAGCTAAGATTTGCGCGAAGGGGTTCACTGCCTAAGAAAGGGATTTGAAAACAGGAAAATGCAACGTAGTGAATCCCGTGTGATATAACACCACCAGGCTTAAAACTCTATTTAAAAAAGACAATCACCAAAAAATCAACAAAGAAATTGCCGAATAGAATTCACTTCAAATTTCTCCGACCGGAGCTACGCTTCGACAAAAATGAGTAATCGAAGGTGTAGAACATGGCGTGGCGTCATAGCATCCGTCTCATTTGCATGGCGACAAAAGGCTGGACTTGTTTTTTGCATCCAGTGGTTCATCGTTTTACTCTTTAAGTTCCGAATCGAAAAAACCAGATTGTTTCCGCAAATTCTTTCGCACGCTGTTCGTTTTTTTTGATAGTATTTTGTGTTCTCCCGAAGCTGCTTTTGCTGGTAGTATTATCTGGTTTTTGTTGTTCACAAATACAAAGGATTCTATATTTAGCACGACGTAGAACAAAAGATTTGATGTTGTACATGGTCGGTTTTGTTTTTGGGTTAACTTTCCCTTTTTTTCTCCTCCCCCATTGAGAGCGTCAAAGTGTGTCATATGCATGAAATTTGGTTTCTTTTCGCAATGGAACTTTATCGCGTTTTGAAGGGAATGGTGGATGGCTAGCAAAATTGTGCAATGTTATACATTAAGTCGTGTTTTATGTCATTTGCACCAGATACAGCAGAAAATTTGCATTATGACTTATGATGCATTTTTTTAAGCCATGAACTAGAAGAAGTGGCGAAATGTTTGACATATTTTACTGAGAATAAATTTTAATACTATATATATATATATATATACTAATATTTCCTTTTTTCTATTCTGTATATTAAGATAGACAAATAGGCGTATAAAAATAAACAATAAAAGTGAGTTTTATAGTTTGTTTAATTTCAGTTTGTTATGACTCTGAATCGTCAGCGGAGTACTACAATACTTTTCATGACGAAAACGAGTAAGAAAAAAAACTTTTCAGAGTTTGTTGTCAAAGGTTATAAAACTTATGCTAGGCCTTTCCTCAAATGTAATGTAATGTGACAATTTTCAGTTAAAGGGAAAATAGTAAAATAATAGTTCAGTGCTTCCGTCCCATCCCATCAGCATGCTAATAAAATATTCAAGTTAAGAAGAAATTATTTAAATATTAGCAGGCAAAAATCGCAATTTAAAAATTGTTGCAAAATCCATGTATCTGGAATAAATTTTCGATGCTTTCTTAATTTTTTTTAAAAAAATATATAATAAAACAATATGCCAATTTGTATAGGTTATAATATATTGAAATTTTAATATAACTTTTATTCAAATCAATCTAATTTTTTTAAAAAAAAGAAACTTAATTTTTTTATGACGCAAGCAAGTTCCATAATGTATCTTTTTTTTTTAACAAATTAACCTTCATAAGGACGCATATATACTATGTAAATATCATCTCTCTAAATTAGGCGCTTCTCTAAAAAGGAGAAGATGTCGACTCATGTCGTTCAGGTTGAGAGCTTGATTGTACGTCTGGGAGTTCTTGCTCTTAAAATCTGTCGCGACCGGAAGTTTTCTAAAAAACGTGACCATCTCCAAGGGTGGGGCTCTTGCACGAGACATGTTTCGTCTCTTTAAAATGGGTGGGCGATATGTCTGTAAATTTTTCGTCAGGGGTTGAATACTAAAATGTGTCTGATATTATTCTAAGTTAAATCTATCAACTGTCCATCTTTCACGGATAAGTTGGTTTTGATATTAAGTTGGCAATCTATTTAAATGCATCTTTATGGTATTTATATTTCTAAACGAAATACTCATGCATCTGTATCAGAAATTTTGCTGGTTGTTTCGCAAAGCATTTGTAACAATGTGTTTGCTGTAATAAAATTCAAAAAAGTTGACTCATTGTCGAAACTGATTTGGTATTCCAACAACTTTTTACATGGAACTTAACTTCGCAGATTTGATTTGAATGAAAATTTCATTCAGAGAGAAATATGAGAACTTCCAATGATGGACATCATAATTTTGCATACTTATTGATTAGTAGTCCGTTTTTCAAAAACCATGTTACTGCTGTTCTTTGTTTTTGCGGAGATAAAATCAAGAAATAGTGTAGTTATATGCTTTAACTGTATTCCTGTTTTGTAAAAAAAGTTGCTTTTTAAATGAAAAAACTTTTTAAAGTTTTTGATGGGAATAAGATTAAAGTTCGTAAAGAAAAGCAATATATTTTTTTTGTTCTATCGATTGCTGTATTTTATTAATTTATATTTTAACGGGAATCCAAAACCACAAAAAATATCAAATTAAATATATTTTCAAAATAGAATAAATGCCTCTACTTTTGACACACATTTTTCCTACAAATTTCTTCTTAACTTTATTCTCTTTATAGTTTTCTTAGAGGAAAAAAATGGCGAAAACATTGATCAGGTCCGACATTTATTTGAACTGATTATTAAAATTTTTTTCCTGACAATAAGCCGAATGTGATCATAACCATTTATATTCATGAAAATCCTGTTTCTTTCATTATATGAATGCCTTTAAGACATTTGTAGAAATTTTCGATGTAAATACTTTTTTTTCAATGTTTGAAGCTTATGACATAACCGAATTAAGTATTTTTGAACACGAATGAATACTTTGAAGGGTTCATCCTTCTCCTAATTTTTACACTATACACCAGATACCATATAGAATCAGTAAACATTGTCCTAGATGATGACTAATCGGCTATTACAGCTATCTTAATTTATTGGAAGTATTAACAATTTCATATTTTTCTCATAAAGTTGCACACACAGAGAATATTTGACGAAACAATTCCTATTCAACATTTTAGCGTCTTATCCCCTTAAATGACGCACGCACGCACGCACACACGCACGCACGCACACACACACACACACATATATATAATTTATCTTTATAATTCTTAAATTATTCAGTTGTTGTGTGTTCTAGCTTATAAAACTAGTTCAGATATAATTCAAGTTTATTATGCTTATTTTACGTATTCTAAAACAATAATAAAGAGCAAAGGCTCATGCTTTTAACATGTTTCATCGTATGATTTAAAGAAAAGCAAAAAGAAGAGAATTCCAACCGCCATGTCTCCACAACTTTTATTATTTATTAGATTAAATGTAGAAAATCCTTTTGCATTGAGGACAGTAGACAGAGGAATAAAAAAAAAAAAAAAAAAACCAAGCAGGTACGTTTAATTCAGGAAATGCAATTGTCGGAATAGTCAAATGGGACACGCGCCGTCATTTGAATATAATTTACTCATGCTGTAAAAGTGAATTGTCACATCTATTGCTTACACTGACGGTGAAACAGAAAGTTCTTCCTGGTAAAACCATGCCGAGTCGAGTTTACACAGCTTTGAGCCATCGAACGAACCAAAAACCACAGTAACACAGCGTTGACAATTATACTTTTCAGTGTAATCAGTCCGCAGATGTTTGAATATCTATTGTACTGTTTCAAAATCACCTGCGAGGAATATTTTAATAGGCTGCAAAACAGATTTCCGTTGAAGAAATGTAAAAAAAATATGGTAGAAGATTGTGTTCGCTTTAAAGGGGAAAAAAGCATTGTTCGACTATGATGAAATGTAGACGATAAGATTTTTCCTCTTTGACTTCACACTAAAGCAGTCATTTTCGGGGTAATGAAAAGAACTATTTGGAATACTGTAGATAATTTGGGTAATTTACTCGTTACGAAATAGTTGTCCGGGCACAATACCGTCTTTATAATCGCAAGTCCATCTTACTAACATTGTCACATCCAAGAGCCATACCCTCATACCCTTTCCAATGAATGATTTGTGGAGACAATCGACAAGAGCTGTTGGTGCTTTCAAGGGGAAAGAAATTAGCGAATTGTTATCTGTGTGAATCAATTATTGTGAAAGTCCAACCCTGCTTGTTTGGAATATAAAAAGAATTATTTGCATCATGTAAACAATGGATTTGCAAATATGTTAGGTTATCTCGGAATGATTTTATTGTTAAGGGAGTTGGTGTGAAAAAAATTTAAGAAATAGTTACGTTCTTTTTTATTTTCAATTGTGGTTTTCTTTGAAACGCTACAAGATCAGAATAAAGAAACAAACGCCATTTCCTATAAAGATAATCTATCTGCTTGAATAAAAGAGGAAATGAAAACATTCAAAACGAAATTCGTTGTAAAGATAAATACGAATAAATGATTTTAATCATAATTTTTAATTGTATTTTCTTCTGTGCTTCAATATTGAATATTTTTCCTGTTATAACTTAAATGAAAATTTATCTACAAAAGAAATGAACTGTTCCTAAATGTTTTCCAAGAGCTTGATACAAAAATCACATTTTGAAAAAATTATGCAGAATGAGAAATCAATACAATTAAGTTTAATTTTGAGAATAGTTATAGGATCTGCCACCTAGTGATATATAATCGAACAATTTGTTTACCTGAATTTAGGCCTTAGTAGGCAGTGATCATGGTCGCAAATTTTATAAATGATTACACTCGCGTTAAATTCTGATTCTACTAAAAATACATTTCATGGAAAAATGGGAATTGTCATCTCAGATTGTCAATCTCATCACTTGATTGTGACATAAAATATTACGGAGTCCAGCTCCAATGGCCCTCATGTCTCTTGGGCGATAGTAGATTCTATATTAACAAATCATTATTGAAAACTAACAGACAGAAATTTCATAATGACAAATGGCAAAATGATGGCTTAATGGACGTATATCAAGGTGTCAACTCGTCACTAGGCCATGGCTTGAAATATTATAAAGTTCATCTTTGATGATCCTCCTGTAGCTTTTGGAAAATACTAGTTCCTGTTTCAACGAACCGTTAATTGATTTTAAAAATACAAACACGGATTTTACAAAGACAGGAAGCAGAATGATGATTCAATGGATGTAGATTCATGCATAGGAAATTTTATAATCAGAAATCTTTGTGAGAAATATTTGAGGAACCTCATGTTATATATAAATATGATTCATAATAAGGTTAAGTCATAGGTTTCATGTGGTATACATGATGAGGAAATGTGAAATACTAAAATATTACAATTACACCTTTGCAAGTTTTATGAATGTGTTGTGTGTAAGTAATATAAATTTCACATCATACTTTAAAAATATATTGTAGTACCTCCCAATAAGAGATACCCACCGGACCAGACATTTTATCCCTTACATAGGGGTGTTTCTTAAGAAGAGGTAAATATAAATATTCTATTCAAAGGAACCAACAGAATTGTCCCTTAAATAGAGGTGTCCCTTATAAGAGGTACTACTGTACTTAGCTTTTGGATCAAAATGAGTACTATTATGGAGTAGTACTTCTTACTAGAGACACCTTTATTTAAGGGACGATTCCTCTGGTCCCTTTAATTGGGCCTTTAATGCATGTACCTTTTATTAAGGGACAAAATGTCTGATTTGATTGGTGTGCCTTCCACTATACAATAGTAGTAAGGGACACCTCTATTTAAGGGACGAAATGTCTGGTAAATTGGGTGTTTTTTTTTTATCGGGAAGTACTGCTGTACTGTAGTACTTCCTATAAGGGAAACATCTATTTCAGGGATAATTATGTATGTCCTTTTGAATGGGGGGAGGGACCTTAACGTATTTATTTCTTATTGAGAGGCTTTGCTATTTAAGGAACAAAATGTCTAGTCCGGTGGATACCTCTTATTGGGAGGTATTACTGTATTTATTTTTCGTGGGATATTATCATCAACGGGAAAGTATTTCTATGATATACAGAAAAACGATAACTTATCTGCAAGTTATCAGCCGGTTCAGGATTTTTGTTTTTAAGTTGTATAGTTTTTCATTCCTATCTTTTTAGAAACTAATTTTTCAGGATACGGCCAAATTATTGTAGAAACATAGAAATCAAAATTATAAATCGTAAAATTTTTTGTTCAAACAGGAACATGTGGAACCGCATTAATTTTGTTATCATTGGTTAAAAGAGGTCAATCGCAGTTCGACGTTATTTTAAAAAGCGAAAAAAATAAGTGTTCCAGCTGGATTCATAAAATTATGCACTCTTATACAACTACCAGAATGGAGGAAGCTTATTCTACTGAAAGCAGAACAAAAGAATTTTGTATGAAGTGATTCAGTATTCATTTTCCTTGTCGAATAATGTGAGATGCGTGGAATTACTTCACGTTTACTGGTAGTAGACGAGAGGATTACAACAACGAAGATTTCATTCTTTTGTTAGGTTTGAAACTGACAATTAGAATTTTCATGTTTAGTAACTTTGAAACTGAACTGAAACAATGACGAATGAACAAGTTTGTTTCTCATTCTCATTTTCGGCTCACCTACACATGTGTTTAAAAAATAGGTTTATGATGAAAAGATTTCATTTATCTTTGTTTTGTGTACTCCATTTTAGTTAGAAATAAATGCTTGCTTATATGAAGGAATTCAGTAATGTATAGTGTAACTCAAAATTTCCTTTTTTTATTTCAAAAGTAAAATACAATAGTTTTCTATCATTAAAAGTGACTACAACATTTGAAAACCTTTGACTGAATTTTCAATTAACTCTTCTCGTTATAGGTTTAAAAGAAATTTAATAGCTATTTTACGAACACTTCACATAGTTCCTTTTTGAATGATGCATAATTTTATTTTACTTAATAGATTAATTTGTAAAATATTAAATGCTTTAATTCATGTTAAACATAATTTAAATAATCATTATTTACAGTGGTGTAAAAACAATTCAAGTTTGTTCAATAAAAACGAGAAAAAAATTTAAAAATTCCAATTAGAATTGATCAGAAACTTAAAAAAAAGCATCTTTAACGTTTAAGAATATTTTTACTACACTTTTCAGCTTTGAGATAAACATTTCTCTTTTTACAATACAGATATCTAGTTTTGAATTTTCAAAGATTTTTTTTTCTAAAGTATCCTTCTTTGAAATGCAGAATACGAAAAATATTATCTATCTGATTGTATTTTGATTATTTTTATCCTGATAACATCTTCATTTTATGGAGAATCAGATAACATAAGAAATACCAAGAATTATTTATAATGCTTGAAAATAAATTTAAAGAAATTATTTAAAATGAATGAACTGTATTTAATTTAGACAATCTTGATGTAGTTATCTAAGTTAGAATATCTATAAATTGCAGTAACAAATGAATTAAAATTCAAAGTAGTGAACCATCTAATTGTGTATCGTGACAGGTTTATTTTTACGGCTGGAATACAACTTGAATACATGTGCAACTAGCTCATCTTGAGTTAAAGCTGTACAAATAAATGTGCTTAGCCAAAAAAGAACAATGAATCTTAGTAGTATTACAGGGTTCTCAATTGTATTATGTGACTTAGCAATAATGATTCTGTTTCGAAACTTTTTGTTCCGAGAACAATTACTTCAAACGTATTTATTAAATCTTTTAACCGTAAGACTCTTTTAAAAAAACAAAATATTATTTTTCAATTTCGTTTCTTCGTTTGAAGTTAAAATTTGTTTTTGACCGAATAAATGAGAAAAACGGATTCAATTTTCTACAAATTATGATTTTATTGACCTGAGTCTCGAATGTAAATAAAGTTTCTATTAATTTTAAGCAATTTATTTTTACCATTTACATGTTTCCCTCCCTAATGACCATGCTGACAGGAAATTTGTCAAATTTTTCATTTTTCTGAGACCAGACAAACTTGCTATTAAAGTTTCTTGAAAGGAATTTCGAAATTCTTTTGACCATTCGTTTAATTTAAAGTGAGTTTTGCTGCACAACAAATGAGTAAACTTTTATGTTTGCATTTTTTCGTTTCTTAAAAGATGTAGAATTGTGATACAAGAGACAAATATGTCTATAACATACGAAACATTAGGCTTTGACATCTGTGTTAACTATGCTCTCTGTAATCCACAATTTTGATTCAATAAATGTAACCATGAAAATCACAATAAGATAGCTTAGATAGATTTGATTTAATACAATTGCTTAAAAGAACCTCAATTCTCAAAAAGAATCGGAATGTAAATGACCCAGAAGTTTTTATAATTAACAATTATAAGCAAATTTATTAATTAATTATGAAAAATTTACAACAAATAATTAATTCTCTTTAACGTTAGATTAGATCAAAACAATCTCCCAAATGTTCCTAAAATTCAGACAATCTACAAGAAGGAAAATGAGTTACATCTGACTTTGATTTAATAACATATTCTTAAAAACCAAAAAATTGCAAAATAACCAAGAAAATAATAAAAATCTTTTAAAAAGAATTAAAAAATGTCACTAAAAATTTAAAAAAAATGTTATCTAAAAATGGCAGAAACTAACGAGGAAAATATTGAATCGATAAGTATGACTTGCTTTAAATATGGGATCTTGGTTTAAGATATATTTGCAAGCTAGAATGTCTTTGATCCATCAAAAGACTATATTGTTTACAAAATCTGTAGCCAAGTGACCCGATATTGATTATTTATGTTTACTTGGGTACTACACCTTAATAACCGTTAATATATTTAAAAACATATTAATGAAAAGAAATAAAATCTATCGTTTTAGAAATTTTAACACTAGTTTCCTTTGTTTTTCAATCCAATCATTCCTTATATTCTTATTTATTTGCTTTATTAATATCAGAAACTTCTTCTTTTGTAAATTTATTCCAAACATTTGTAATACAGTAGGAAAGTTTAAAAATTTGCAGCAAAAATTTAATCATAGAAACTATAGTTTTCTCATAAATCTTATTTGTTTGAAACAATAATAATCAAGTTAATGAGCATCAATAGAAATTATGTGTGATTACAGTCCATTAAAAATTAAATACCTTGCATGAAAAAAGTTCTCTTATAAATAACCTTATAAATAATTTTTTCACCTTTAAAAACATGAAAATATTAGATGAGTTTTTCATTCAGCTAATAAGCTTTTATTCGTTTCTTAAAAGTTAAGGTTTAAACCGAATCGAGTTCTTTAAAAAGAATAAATATAATGTATTATATTAAAAGAATCGTTGAAAAACAAAGTGCCTAATCTCAATATCAAAATAACGGATCAAATATTTAATGTGTTCCGCTTTAAAATTAATTAATATCTAATTCAATCAACACGCTTGATACTGTTAATTATAATCGAAATTTCGCAGATAAAAAGATATGCAATTACTTGCAACAATCACATAATACACATTGATTATTTATAAACACACTGAATGCAAAATATATAAACATTCAGATAAGAAAATATATCTTACAAAAGTGTGCCTAAGTTCAATTACATACATTAAAGAAAATTGTAACTCGAGTATTCTCAAGGACTATTATCAATTAAAATAAAACTTGTTTTTCATTAATCATAACATAAATACGGATATACAAAACAGTTGATGATTATACCACCTATAACCCTTCTACACTCACACACACATTCCGTGAAAACAACATCTCGGCTATTCATCATAAACAACCCGTCCAGCGCACCTTGGAAAGGGTAGGCCTACCTAACCTCTGACCGCTTCGACCTAGTTTCGAGCATCACGGAGTATAATAAAATCTGGATAATTCACCTCAAGAGCTGGAAATCTTATCCCTGAGCAAGTTTAAATGAATGGAGAGGAAGCCTGTAGATCAACTACACCTTGGATTTGACCCTCTTTTATTGGTAATCATTTTTCTGAGTAACAATGAGCGTAGCACCCCCGTATGCAAAAGAGCTCGGAGTTAACACCTGAAATGAGCTGGAAACTCATTATCTGAAGTCAATATTGAAAGAGGAGAAGAAAAATACGAAATCTGAATCAAGCGCGTCGTTTTGAAATTTTAAATCAGTAACAATTTTGTTTTTAGCGAAAAGGATTAGTAATTAATATGCTACTAACTTTCTCTTAGCCAGCTTCTAATATGCTTCTTCTCTCTCAGGACCCATAGCATCTAAATTAACCAGATAATGAAACGGTTGTTTAAACCAAATAATATAAATCACACACATTTAGTTATAGTGATTAAGTATAAGAAAACCATTAAGCACTATTAGTACTACGGGGATTCGTAAAGTTTTAATGCTTTTCAAGAAATACTCAAGAAATATCTAGATAAAATTTATTCTGCATGTTTATTGATTTTTATGTTGTAAATTACATCCATAAATGTTGATATCAGGAAGCCGTTATTGAAGTGCAATTAAGTTCTTTCAATTGAAAGGTTACAGTGCCTCGCAAATTCGCAATGGAATAATGGCTGTTTATGGAAATCATAGCCTGTTATATGATACTGTTGTGAGGTAGAACGTGAGTTTTCAAATTGGCCAGATGTCTCTCATCGATGATTCAAGAAGTGGAAGATCATCACTCACAAAAATAAAGGCATTGAAGAAAATAGTTATCCTATTAGAGAGAAGAGCAGCAGTTCAAATAATCATGGATTGACTCATCTTACTTACGGCAGTGTGTGAAAAATTATTCGTGAAGAGCTGGTCATGTTAAAGGTGTCAACACCTGGGTTCCACGATTACTGTCACCTTTTCAGAAGGTAACATGGCGTGACCAGTCTAGGTAGATTTTCAATTTTTTGGAGCAAGACGAGGATGATTTTTTTAGTCACCTAGTAACTATGGATGAATCTTAGAGTTATCGATTTGAATCAGAGACTCAGGAAATGAGAAACGAGCGGAAGTACAGCTACTCACCTTCCCCTCCAAAAGGCTTTTCCAAGCCTTCAGGAAAGACCATGTTAACTATTTTTTTGGACTGTTGTGGAGTTAACATATTACATAGAGAAGGGGCAGATGATCATGAGCGTCTATTACTGCACACTCCGTGAAATGTTTGATGCTCTGCTCTTGACACGGCATGTTATGGTCACTAAAGACGTCCATCTTCCTGCCGACAAAGCACCTGCTATCTCATCTCGAACTGCGGTTGAGGAATCCAAGTGATGTGGGCTTGAAATTTTGCCACATCCCCTCTATTCTCTAGATCTCACCCCAAGCGACTTTTTCTTTTCCCGGAACTCAAAAAATCATCACAGGGTCGGAAATTTGATAATACAAATGACGTCATTCAAGAGTGGAATAATGGTTTTCGATACAGTCTCTTGAGTTCTACAATAACGGCATTCGAAAGGTCAAGAAAAGCTGGGGAAAATATATAACTCTGGAGGGATTTTATCTTAAGTAGTTGTAGAGAAATCAAGTATAATACATAAAAATTAAATTGCTATCTCGATTATTTTTAGTAATAATGAAACTTCACGGTATCACTCTTATAAAACAGTATATATATATATATATATATATATATAGTAATACTCCAACTACTTAGCATTACTACATTTAACACCTTTTCAGGTAAAAAAATTCTTTCTTGCATTTAAATTTGTAGTTATGTGCAAAATTGTAATGTCATTTAATAAGTTAAATGCATAACTAGAATAAATATTGAACCAATCATTTATTAATAAATACTGAAAGATTTTGAAGAAATATTTTTTGTCAAGTACTCAAGACTCTCCAATCAATCAAAACAAGCAAAATCTCAAGAATTTATCTGTAACTTCCAATTAAAGTTCATCCGGAAAAACACCTAATTTGTTATGGCCTTTACACATAAAAATTTTTACCATTGAATCTTTTTGTTTTAACAATTCTCCGAAATAAAACTATTTTTAATTTTTCTAATTTCTTAAATTTTGAGTAAACCACTAACTTCACTAATTTGGCAACTAATATCATTTTACGTTGATCATCTATGCATATTTTAAGACAGGTTAAAATTATTTAATTGAAAAATGTATTTTTTGGCCGGTTTATCTTATTTCTTGGAACTGCCAATACTAAGAGAGAGTAAACAATCCTCAGGATAAATATTATACTTAGAATTAAAGCAAAAGTCTATGTCCTTATTAAAATAAGTATTAATTTTTCCAAGAATATCAATCAGAAGAAAAAAAAGTGTGAATTATTATCACGTTCCTCAAAATGTCTGTTATATATGTTAAATTAATATCCCAGTAATTGTTAAAAGTAAGGGAAATATATTTTAATGACATGGTAGAAGGAATTTAAAGCGTTCTTATTTCCATATTCGAAAACCACTTATTTTATTTTATTAATGTTCGGATAAAAATACAAACTCATTAAAGTCAAGATAAGGAGAATTTTTTGTTAGATGAAAGAATGCTAACAAGCGAATTCTAAGAATAAAGATTTTTTTTAAATTTGCGTGAAAAATTGTAAAGGTAGAGCATAGCATAAAATCCGGTTTTTTAAACAGTGCAAAACAAACATGGACACATATTTTAGTTAATTTATTAAGAAATAGATGGCACATGCTTAAGGCTCTGTTTCCCGCCTACCCGCCATTTTGATTTCGTGAACGTAATGTTAATCTTATGGAATTTATAATTTCCGCCTCAAATCTAGACTGTCTTATCAATTTAAATATAAACAAGTGAATCCAAAGGAGCAAAAACCGATGAAGGTTTTACGGAATAACATCCCCCCCCTTTTTTTTTTTTGCAAATGTTTAAAAATATTTCTTATGGACGGGAAAACTTTCAAGCGAATAATTAAAATAAATATAAAAATATTTCAAAAAATTGGGAGGAAATGTAATTCTGCAAAAATCTTTATAGCTTTTTTGCACTTTTTTGCTTTCAAATTACTAAAATAGTCTAAATTTGAGGAGTAAAGCAGAAATTCTATAAGCCATTTTCATTTCGTTATGCTCATGAAATGAAAATGGCCATTAGAAGGGAACTTTAAAATTTAAAACCGACTCTTGTTCTCCTGGTGATAGTGACTTCCTGTTGAGAGGCATTTCTAGAAGAATTATTATTATATATATTAGAAGCTCTGATCATTCTTTCACTTTAAAATTTTAGAATTTGTCTTGAGCATTTTCTTTATTATAGTAGTATCAAAATTTATAAGAAAATACCTCAGAAATATGTATTTGAAACATAAAACAATACCAAAGAACCACGTAAAACCTTCAGGAAATAAATAAAAAGAACTTTGGCTTTTATTAATTTTCTTATTTGACATTCCAATAACAATTAAGACAAAGTTGCCATAATAACACATCATAAATGACTCATTTACAAGTGTTGTCTCTTGCTTACTGTTTTTAAATGAATTATTAAAACGATTTTAAAAGTTAATATCTTAGATAAAATCAAATTGTCTTAAAAGCGTTAATTGGAAAAACAAGGAATTTTTTTTAAAAAAATCTTTATCATTACATAAGTCTAGCATTTAAGACTTTATATTTAATTAAACATTTTTAAACTTGAAATCTCTTCAAAACAGTATACATTATACGTACATATTAAAATTAAAATATCATAATAAATACTTCTAGTGTTAAAATGTCCTTAAGCATTATTTCACGTCTTGTTTTATTATGTTATAAAATTTTTATTTACTATAAACATTTTTTTTTAAAAAAAGTATTACTTGTTATGAAACTTATTAAGATCTTGCTCACTTATAAGTATCAAGGTGAATTTCTGAAACCTATCATGTATGTATAACAAAATAATTTACATGTTTCCAGTTTGCTTTCTCCTAAGTTTCTAAAAGTGTAATTAAAACTTTTATTGTAATTACTTGTAGTATATATAAACGATACATTACGCATTTTCATTGGAACAACAAAACAGAATAAATAAAAAAAATTATAAGTATCAAAAATATTATTTTGTTAGCATTCATTCTAAAAAATAACTAGAATGTTTATCAAAGGTGTGCCTTAATTAATAGAAAATATATTACTTTTAACTACTTATAATTTCAACATCAATCTCAAATTCTTACATGCAATCAAATTTCTTTAATAACCATGTGTATTTCTCCGACCAAAATTTAGTTGTGTCAAAAGTCTAATAAATCAACAGGGAGCTTAATGAATACAATTAAGTATTCTAGTTGAATTGCAAAACGAATCTCATATTTTATGCTAGCACATATTTATAGGCTTGTATTATCATATTTAATTGCATCAGCGAAAATCATAGAATACGATAGCAGTTGTTTAACTAAAGAATATAAATCATTGTTGAATTTCAAATCATTTTCATGAAAACAAGCACTAAATACAAATTGCTTTATGCCCATTCTCTTTTGAGATATAAACTTTAAAAGAGATCGCTTGATCTTAACAGTAGTTTCATTAGTGGTTTGATTATAAAGAGATATCTATACATAAACTAAGTTAAAATATTTTTGGTTTTTTGAATTTTTATGATGGATTTAAAGATATCACATAAAGCTGTTTCTCTGGTAAAAATGTTTTTTTTTTTAAAAATCTCACAGGACTTTATATAATCATGGAAAACGAACAATTTATTCGAAATAGGAAACTTGAGAGATTTTCCATGGCCTAGTTATTATAGAAAAACCACACCTTTCACATTAGGAAAATGAAAAGTATAATGAGAAAAGTTTAATAACCGAAAAAATACATTACATTTTTAGTATAATAAATTATTGTGCATTAAACTTTTTACTTTATCAGAATAAGATAACATCCACAATGAAATTACATTCCGCAAAATAAATAATTCTGCTGCAGCTACATAAATGTTTAGAGTTATCTGTACTAAATCTCATTTCAACCACTTTAGTGAGTACAAAGATAAGCTTTTATACATTGAAAAAAAATTCAGAAATTAGATAATAATATCTAAAAAGTAACTTTGCCTTTTTTTAAAATCCTCCTTCAAATATTAAATTCTAGGATGAATAAAACAAATTATAGAGTTATCAAGCAAAGTAATCGGGAAAATGGTATTGTAATATTTACTAAAATATTTTAAAATGTAGAAAAACAGAACTTTACACTGCACGTGAAATATTACTTTATTCCCTATGTAATTTAAGTTTTCCCAATACATATTCTCGTCTAACTGAATATGAAGACTCTAATTCCTTTGTTAAATTCGCTATACTTTCTGCAGCTGTCAAAATCTATTTGAGAAACGACTCTACTGTTCTGCAAAACAAATTGAGCCCTACGCTTCTACAGTTGTTAACAGTTTCCAACAACTGTAGGCACAATTTGACAGTAAATCCTGAGAGAATATTTCATCTTTTTGTCTGAGACAATAAATATATCGACTTAATATCAGTTATTATGGAATGTAGAGCGATTCCAACGATACTCTATGCTAATACAATAGTAACCTTGATTACAAAGGGCATTATATTACAGTCTTTCCAATGTACCCTACAAGAGCAAGGGTCATTAGCTTTATAGGCCAAAACAAATTTCATTTCGTCTGTATCATAATCGTGTCCATAAACTTTGTTCAAGACGTAAGAGTACTAGCTTATAGGGACTTAAAGGCACTCCATTTTTGCTATTTTGAGATTACCTCACATGTCCTTGATTCAAGTTCTTTAACAAGATATTCTTGGGAAAAATATCAGAGATGGAATAGGAAGAGTAACCTTCACGATTCGATAATGTGTGTTTGACCAAAACAAAACCAGACAATTTTATATTTTGAAATAGGTCAAGGCTGGTTTTGTCCGAGTATTCTAAATAATTGCATGTGGTGCTAAACGTTTTGCTTAGCCCATTTTTTTAGAACAGAAGTTAATATTTTCGTTCTGAATCCTGCATTATGATGCCCAATACGATATATATTATTGTTTTGTACATATATTTTGTTGTAGTCTCTCGTTTCCTAAAAGTTACAATTGAGATTGAAAGAGCAGTCTTTTTGAAATTGTAGGAAAAATTAATTACACAGTCCTAGAGATTGAATCAATGTGATATTTATTTATTTATATAAATAACATTTTTATATAGTTTTCGAAAGATAACTTTTAAAACAGTTTAATGGTAAGAATACGAGGAAGATACGAAAGCTCATTAATTTATTGATTAAATACTTTTTTTTATTTCACTTTATATATATATATATATATATATATACATAATACATTTTGAATCAAAATATATCATGTATATAATACTTCGTTTTCGAAATTATGATCATATTAAGAATATAAATGAATGAAGTATTTTCGTTATCTACACATGTGTTAATAATTTCTGCTTGTAATAAAGTGGAAAATCAGTTTTTGGTTAATTTTTTAAAGATTGCTTTGTATTCTGCCTAAGATTTTAAAACTTTTGGTCGGTTTAATATTTTCCATACATATTTCCTATAAACAGATTTCTCTTTTTCTTCATTAAAAACCATCATGGAATGTACTCTATTCCGTAATGGTTTTTGATGTATTTAAGCTTAACTTTAGAGAGGATTTTGTCGTCAAAATAAGTATAATTCCATTAAATAATCATTGCTGTGTTCTATATGACAAAAATCAGTTCTGTTTTTTTCAAAGCGTCATAGAGAGATTTTCACGAATAGGGTATTTTATTACTTAATATATTCAACTTGTCGAAAAAATATTTCTGTCTTTGTTTCCCGATTTTGCTTGAATTCCAAAACAAATGCTTTAAATATCTTATTAACTTAAAATACTATTTAAGACTTTACTTATATTTGACTATATTTTAATATTATGTTGAACGCTGCATGAGAATTTGAAATAAATCTTTAGTATTTTTGTTTTTGCTAAAACTATTTCTCAGATTCATTCCACAGGAAGGGTAAGTTAGTTCAATATTTACCTTCATTTTCAAGAATTAATTTAAGAGCTATTTCTTATTCAGTAAATTAATGCCTCAAATTTTGATGGACTACAGAAGTAATACGAAAAGCAGAAGAAAAGCATTTTCTTGTGAATCACGAAATTCATTTTTCATAACCTGACTGCAACCGAAAAGATTTCACTGATTAAGTTCTCCGAAAATAGTTTCATTGTGAACAAATCTTAACGTATTTATAGGTATCATGACTACCGGAGTACATTAAAATCTTTTGGGATTCATCCACCGGAACCTCTCATCTGCCCACTCAAAGGATACTGCATTGTCTCAACCCTACTTGGAACACAGACAACAAAAAACGGGTTCTAAATTGAACAGGATATTCTCTGTATTCAAATCGACTTATCACTCGAACGGAAAGGAGCCAAATTAGTCTGGTTGGGAATTTTTTTCTACCCGATTTTACCCTGAACCACAACGACCCTCAAACGATGTGCTTATTTGCCTGTCGAGTATTGTTTTCCATTCAGACCTTGGCGATTTCAGATCTCATAAAAAGATTAAGCCTTTTTACTCGTTCGAACTGGATTCACTTGTTTTGCTTTCCACAGAGATGGATTAGCTTTCAGAGAGCACAATTTTGGGCAATTAAGGTAATACAGGCTTTCAGAGCAGCAGGACTACGCATGTATGTATATATGTTATAATAAAATGCTTTTAGTTGGGAAAAAAAGAAAGGGTTTTTATTGTTCTCTTAAATAAGGGTATCTGAGCTACCAAGAGAACGTAAATTGATTTCAAGGCAGATTAGCTTTAGACCTACAGGGTGTACTGTCCAAATATGTTCTATCAGAATGATTTATTTAATGCAGAAACCTCTTTTTCGTGACTATTATTCTGAAAATAAGTTGATAGTAGATATTAAGGAGGAAGTAGTAAGATGTGATCTGAACAATTATACGTTATAAGTTCGTAAAATTAGGTCTATAATGTGTGTTTTGATAAATATTATGCCTTATTTTAAAGCCCGGTTTCCTTATTTGAAGACTATAGAACACAATTTTTTATTTGCAGTTATACCTTAAAAGTGGAGTGCATTATTCCAATGTTAACAAAAACATATTTATATTTTGATAAAAAAAAAAGTAAATAAGTATGAAATTGGGCAGAATTGCTATTGAAAAAACTTTATTAATTTAAAAAACATACATACAGAAGAAAAATTTCATTATGTATGATATAAAAAGGCGGACATTCTACATTCTTCAAACGTCAGAGACTCAAATTATTGTGAAACTTTTATGCAAGTCTTCCGTGGTGAATTATGTGCAATTAAATAAAATTGCATATGCATAGTTTATAATTATGTGGCAATTTGTAAAATATTTCTGAGTTAAATTTTAATTAAAACAGCAGGCTTTTTTGAAAGCTTTTCCAAAAATTTTTGTTAAGTAATAAATATGAAATAGTATCAAATATCGTAAAGCAAGTGATGCACTACTGTTCTCTATTTTCAAATGTTAAAGTAAAGCTAAGCCTCTTTTTCTTTTTTTAAAAATAAAAAGATTCTTTTGAGAATAGTTTGAAAAACAGATTTGAAGAATAAGGAATCTGAAAAATCTAAATACCAACAAGAACTATTTAAGTGTTTACAGCTATTTATAATGAATGTATACCTATTTTACAGTTACTGTAATAAAACCATTCGTTATATCTGTATGATGAGGAGAAATTTTTTTTGGAAGTCAAGACATAAATATATAAACACTTGTGCGATCAAATTTACACATGCATATCGATATTCAAATTTTCGATACCGCTTGATACATGTTTCAGTCCGATAATACAGATAATTTTTGGATTAATCTATTTGAATATGTACCTTTAAACTCCGATTAGAGATTCAAGGTTGTATAAGAAAATGCAAATGAATATCTCTAACTTTTTCAGTTACTGTTATTAGCGGTAGTTACGTATGACTGAAGACGGAACATCCTTTTGTCGCTTCGTTACTCAAGCAAGTTACATACTAACCAAGCATAGAGGTCCGTCTGAAAATAACAAACACGAAAAACAGTAGTAAAAAAGCATTTTTGTACCTATTTTAAGGATTTAGGTAATATAAAGTTTGCTTCTCATTGCCGAAAAAAATTTATTAAGAAGCATATATAATCATTGAGCATTTCCGATGTTCTATTTAAATGAATTGAGTAAATAAAAATATTATTTTGATAACAAGCTCTATGCTACCATCCGGTATTCAGTAAGGTTAGATTTATTACCGGTCATGCAACCAGACCTACATCTGTTTCAGAAAATCAAAGAATTCTAAAAACTTAATAGACAAGGTTCTAGAAATTTAATACACAATCAAGCAAATTGCTTAAGGATGTTCTTCTCTTCATGTTAAATAATCGGATATAACACTTATCTAAAACTTTTCGATACACTTTTTCAGATTTAAAATTGCTTCTACATTACATTACATTCTGATCTCTCTATTTTGTGCAGAACATTTTATCATTCTACTCATAAATTCATTCAACACTAAAAATTCGAATTGGGGGGAATGGTAGAGACAGGCTTGTCCACAAATGCTGTTAAGAATGTTTATTAACTATTCCAGAGTGCAACTAGTACCTTATCAACTGTTCTGCTGTGCGTTGCAAATGTTAAGTACAACAAATAAAATATTTGATAAGTAAATTTGTACTATAATTTTCAAATTAATTTATAAACAAATTGCTTCAAACAGCAATACGATGTCCATTTTCATTTAATACGTTTAATACGGCTTGCCCAACTTGAGCTCAATTATTTAAAACTCTATTGAAAATATTAATATTATTCATGAAAAAAAAAACCTCTTCAAAATTTTAAATGACTGTGATGTAACATTGCGGCCCCCCGGAGGGAGGAAAAAAGGATACCTAAGAACTTATTATTTAAAGTGAAGCAAATTACAGAGGATGATTTGTGCAGAACATGATATCAGACGTCTAAACCATGCTTACTAAATCAAAAACCAATTAAAATGTAATATAAATCTCAAGACATTTCTGAAATTTAGCTAGTAATTGAAAACATCAATTTTAAGATAAAGCAACCGCCTTGAATCGAAATCAATTCCGATTCAATGTAGAGCAAAGCTAAAATCTTTTTTTACAGAATAAACGCATAACTCGTGGAACAAACAAAAAAGTCTCGTGTCTCTCTAAATAGCATAAATATTTATGAGGGCAGGTTTTAACGCCTTGATCGTGAAGAAACGTCGAAAAAGAAAAGACTGATACATGTAATTAGAAAAAAGAAGTTATCTTGTCAGATAGAATTGGCAATTCTTTTTCAATGGCAAGGGCACCTGGGAAAGGCGATAAGAATCATTTCGATATAGATGAAACTGCATTTAACGATAATTAGAGAACGTATGGAGATTTCGACAGTTGGAAAATAAATGCGGAATAATCAGATGACACCGTGAAGCATACCAATGCTTTGTATCGGAGAGAAGTTGATAAAATCTGAGACTAATCCTTTGGGTAATATTCATTTGTGGTCTTGACTGAAGAAGTTACATGGCACGAGAGAGCATTTATCATTGCAATTAGAGTTTACATAAACATAACTTCTTCTAATTATTATCATCAACAAAGGAAGACATGGCGACAAAATTGAAATTATAAGTTGAAGTCAATGTTCATTAACAAAATTAGCTTTTGATTTTGTTTTCGCATAGATAGCTTAAGACTTACAAAAATTTAAATTTTACTAAATAAAATCAATAAATAATAATTTAACGAGATGTTATTTCATATTGTAAATTATTTATTCTTTGTTAAAACTCTATGGTATAGCAAATAATAAATATAATTTTGCGAAAACTAAAGAAATTTATGAAAATTTAATTTTTATTTATTAATTAGATGATGATAAATTTATATATATCATATAAAATTATATTTGTGCTGGTATATTCATGAATTTAAAGAATGACATTTATCTACGTAGGTTTATTGAATTTGTTTTAATATATTTTTTAAACTTTTCTCTTAAGGAAAAAGTTAGAAAAAAATCAAGATATATATCTGTTTCATAAGATTTATTACAGGCTTTCTTACATACATTCAAAATTTTGTCTTTTTTATGTTAATAAGCAGCCTATTTCGTGATCTGTTTGCGCAGGTTACGAAGTAGGCTGCTTATAACTTTATTAGCTTATTTAACAATATAATTTATAACTATGATTCCAATTCATTAGTGACACATTGAAACTTTATTTGCCTTTACAATATTATTAATAAAACATAATTATTTAACCCTTCTTATTTTTGGAATTATTATCATTCAGCCATTTTTTCATTATCGAAATTATTATTATTGTTATTAAATTTCTCTTTTCCAATTTATGGAACTCTTAAGAAATTTAAAGAAAATAAGAATTCTGATCGCACAGATACATGCCTCAAAAATGTTTTTTAAAAAACCTTTTTGTGCTCTTTCTTAAATTTATAAAAAGAGACTCAATCTCGACGTTCTTTTTGAGATAGAAAAACGCCCTATTAATAATAAAATATCACATGATACTACGCGCGTATCTGTTAATCATAGAGAATTCTTTGAAGTTCGCGAATATGCAACATATACGAAATTTTTCTCTTTAATGAAAAAAAAAAAAAGATTTTCAAAAATTATAAGCGAGAATGTTTGGAACTGACTGTAGTCGGAAAAAATGATTCAAATAGGAATTAGTAATACTTTAAAAATATGTTGAACTTCAACCTAAATGAAGCAGGGATATGATATTTAACATTAAAAGTATTTTTCTATTGTAAAATCCCAATAATAAGCCTCTCTACGAGATTTTAAAATTAATTTAAATTTCGCCATTTATATTTCCAACTCACCAATGCATTCACAATTATTTATTTTAGTAGCAGTTGCAAATTCAGTTTAGCAATAAATTTCAAGTATCATTTTGCATTAAAAAAATTTCAATTTCAATAGCAGGGGCGTATTTTCAAGATTCGACAGAAACAATATCCAACAATAAATTTGCTTTTCTTCTAGATTATAAACCTTCTTTCGAATTGAAGAGCTTTTGCAAAAAAAGAACATTATTACGATTTTATGGTATCAGGAAAACAGTTTTCAAGTATAAATCTTTTTACTCTACAGAAGCAGAATTAAGCCATTAGACAGATATGGTATTATCAAATTGACCTCTGAGGGAATAAAATTTTGAATTGTCACTAAATGGAATTTTATGATACCGAGATTCTCCCATGTTGGTATTTTTTTTCTACCGAAGACATGTCCGTGCACATAGAATGGTTTACTCATTTTTCTTTTTTTCATTCGCAATGCACCATTATCCGCGGCGAAATATTTTTTTATTTGTCTTTTAACATTCTTTTGTCTCCGGTTTGGTGACGCTATAGATTGCTGTCTGTACCCTCTATGTTTTTTTTCCTATAGTACAAGGAAGTTAACTCAAGAATTTGCATTTTTTATGCGTGTGTTTTTCGGAACAAACGAAATGGAAGTTTCACACATCGTACATTAGACGACTTTTCGTTTGTTATTTTTTCCACGAGATGCAAAAAAAAAAAAAAAAGGAAAGAAAAAGTGGTGCAAAAGAACATTTACCAAAACAGGATGCTTCATTTTCTAGTAAAAAGGTTTCGGTCAAACAAATTTACGAAGACATTATTTACCGAAATAAGGAAGTGGAGAACTTGTAATTTGTTCTAAACATGCGAAAGTAAACAGACGGAAATAAGAAACTTTTTTTTTAATATTATCAGGTGCAGTTTTGTAAGCGAATATGATTTGATGTAGCAGAAAAACGCTATTAAATTCAATATAATAAGTGGTTTGTTATAGATAAGTATTGGATACGAAAATGAAACTGTTATATATTTTGAGTTATTACTTGAGAATAAAAACTTTTAAAGCAATTTAATTTTATAGAAATTAAATAATATTTTCGTTTCATAATGATTTATTTTGAAAAATGTATTTATTTATTTGAGAGGACATTTAAGATTTTTTTTAAGAAAAATTATTCCAGCGATTTAAAAATAAATTAGTTTTGATAAAATTAATTCATTTTGTAGTGACAAATACATTTATAAAACAACGATTTTGGTTTATTTTTAATTTAAATTAAACCAAAGCGAGTTATTGGTGATGAGCGTTATAAGCCATAGTTGAATAACACGAACAATATATGCACTAATAGCTTCTTCCTTTTCTTACATAATGACAAGGGTAGTTTTTGAAGTTCACTGAAATTTATCCAGCTGAAATCATCGTTACACCGAAATACAGCCTTTGATATAAACAGGTGTCGAATTTAAGACGTTTTAGCCTTTAGGTCATTCTCTCAAAACGGGGGTACGGTGATTCGAAAAAAATGCCTTTATACAAGTATAAAAAGTCATTTCAGCTTTTATCATCACACTGAATACATAGTAAATGCATTCGCATAGAGAACTGTAATGATGCATTTCCAATATTAAAGTCAATCAGTATTTATTTCAAGTAAATTAAGAAAAGTTTTTGAATAATACTATCTCTCCTTTTTACATCACAAAAGGAAATAAAAATGTATAAAACTAAAATCTGCTCCAAAAATCGGAACATTTTTCAAAGTAACATTGATACCTGAGATGATTTCTATTTTGCCCTAAATCCGATAAGTAAAACGAACGAAAAGAAAGCCCTCGTGCGCGCAATAAAACCCAAGCAATATTTGAAAATTTTTGGTTTTGCCACGAAAAGATACTTATTTTTCATTCTGCCCTCAATAAGAACGAATAACCTTTCACCTTAATGAAGTTTGTTCCTGCATATGGAAATAAAAAAGCCGAAGTAAAAAAAAAAAGAAAGAAAATTCTAAACCAGTAAAACATGGGTTTCAGTAAATCAAATCAGATAATTCAACTCGTCTTCAAACCTCAAATCGTGCACCTTCCTCATGATTCTGACCCAGAATCTTGAAGGAAACACCAAAGAATAGAGTCCGCGTGGGAGGATGGGCAAGGGAAAGAAGTTTTTTCGTTTCGGAGCCGTTTCGAGATTAATTCAAAAGGAACCGGTAAAACCTGGAGAGGAACACGGGGCTCCGAAGGACTACCGCTGTCCCTAATTGCTTCGATTTTATGCAGATTTAAATGTTTTGCTGTTCCAGATTTATAAAAAGCTTTATTTCACCCTTAATTGTAAGGATAGATGCGAAAAATGGGATGTGTTTTCGTGTAAAAATTAGACATTGATTTATGGTTGGCCCTGAAATAGCTATTACTGCTCGGCATTGGCGTAATAATAGTTGTAAGTTCAGGGAGAATAGTAATCTTGCTTGAATTTGAATCTGGTGCTATTAGCTTTGAATTATATCTTCAAAAGGAAAGGAAAAAATAAGTGGTATATTTTCCCCTCTTAATGTTGCACAATGTACCACGTACGCTAATATCAAATGTATTCATTGACTATATCTAATATATAATGTAGAAACTTTTTGTATGTATGTGTTTGTGACATCGTTAATACCTGCACTTAAAAGTAATGAGCCTAATCCTCAAAAATATGTTGCAACAATTTCTCTTGACGTTATCACTGGTTTGATCTAAGCTCACATAAAATACCCAGTATTTCTTAACCCAAAAATGGATACATGTAGCCAGAAATCTAAGAAATAATTGAAAATAGAGTCAAATTGTTTTGAATTTTATAAGGCGATTAGGATGACACCATTTTTATTTCCAGACCTTCAAACTATTTCTTTTTAACTTGCCTTTTTTCGTGTAGCTGCGGTAGCTTAGTGGTCATGGTAGCGAACTCGCTGCCGGTATTGTTTTCATCCAGTATCCGGTTCGAGCCTTGATGCCACTGGTGACCCGCCGAATAGCGAGGCTGATGCAAGTTAAATCTGAGGATGCTCCTAGTCCTCCCAATGACGTTGTGCGGAGAGTGGGGTGCCATCTTTGGAGTCATCCTCGTTACTTGATCGAAGATCAAAATTTCGTTGTCCCTCACCAATAGCTCTCGCGTTGTTTCTAAATGCGTCGTTAAAATCTTTGCGTGATGTGAAATCTGTAGGAGAACTGAGCACGCCCATATTAAGCGTTTCCTTAAAAACCCAGAAATATTTACGTTAAAGAATACATTTTATATTAAATTGAATTAAATATTATAGTTATAACCATACCGATTATAATATTACATTATTCGATGAGGTCGTGATAGCCTAGTGATCATGGTCACGGATTCATGGCCGGCAGTTTTCGCCGAGTCGTGGGTTCGAGCCTTGATGCCACTTAAGACTCGCCATATACCCGGGGCTGAGGCAAGTTAAATCTGTCGAGGCTTAAAGGTCTCGCGTTAATCTGTCGAGGCTAGAGTTCAAAGGGCTTTAAGTCTGTCGGGGTTCGAGCCCCCCTCCCCTCGTTCGTGTGGTGGAGGAAGGAGCCATCTAGGTCTTGTCACTTGACCGAGCTTCAAAATTACGAGGTCCATCGCCAATAGCCCTGGTTTTGCTTCTAGCGCGATGATAATAAAACCAATCTATCAATCAACATTATTTGTTAATATTATTGCTGCAATCCTACAATTTCGTAAAATTAATGTGTCTATCACTTCATAGTTCAAACGTATATGAATCGTGTGGCGGGAAATTGGATAATGAAGAACAGCAAGAAAACATTTTAATTTCATAAGATAATAAAAGTGTTCTCTCTTATTAATATGCATACATACCCAAAATTATTGTAACTGATTTTACATTTTACCGGATACAATAAGATAACATTGATTGAATTATTTTTTTGCTGGCATCGAGCTCTTTTGGAAATTAATTTAAAATTGCTAAGTTTGAAATATACACAGTTACCTGTATATGCAAATTTAAGTTCTTTATTTTAAAGTATAAGAATAACATTAAATGAATAATATTAATTAGTTATTTAGCTATTTATTTCACGATTCACTATTCGTGTATTTAATTAAAAAAATTCTGAAGGATATTAAAATTGTATGCAATAAAATCTCTTTGTTGAAGATTTTTTCATTAAAAATATAAAGAATATTAGAACCTATAAACTAGTTCTCACAATTTAAATATCCATTAATTTAAATCTATTAACAGTTTAGTTTATTCCTTTCTCTTTAAACGTCAAAAGCGCTCCCTCCATTTTAAACTCATAACTGATGAAGTTGATCATTAATAATAGAAGCTAAAAATTAATTCACGATTAGCCATGCACGTTTCAAAGATTATGCCATGCTTCTGAAAATGTACTGTACATAAGAATGTGCTGTATGTTTACAGAAATATAATGTATAAATTACAAAGCGTGATCTAATTTTTAAACGCTATCCTATAATGTATTCGTGAATCTAATTTTAACAAGCGTGACTAATTACACAGATAACACAAAATTTTAATTTACAAGAGACAATAGCTTTCTTAAAAATGCCTGCAATATTTACAAGCGAATTTTAAATTAACATTACGGTCGTTACAGTTTTTTTTTGCTGCCCAATTTCAGTTTTAAGTGATCTGCATTTCTCACTCTTATATATATATCATATATAAGATAATATCGAAATAGGTAATGAACTTAAACAGATAAGTTAAGAAGGTATCCATTATCACATAAATTATAATTAGTTCTCAGCGTATATAGACTTAATTTCATCTGGAAACTCTTTGATTAGATTGTTTATATGTCTAATTAATCATTCGACTTTTCTAAATATAATTAAACATCATCCGATACGACATGAGTTCATATTTGAGTAGGTTTTATCAGTAAAATTCATCTGTAAGTAAACTATCAATTAACTCTAAACAAAGAGGCATGAAATTTTTAAAATTAAATTCTACGTGAGATCTAAATGCATAATATTGGCTACGGCTTATAAGTCTACAGAAGTTAGCTAATTGAAATTCCTTCTTATAAGCATCGGTACTTTTAATCATTGCTTGAGTGTTTTATCACAGACCAATTAAAATAATCCTATGCCTTCCCTTGTCGCTTTCAATGGCTGCTATTGCTTGAAAACAAAATGATAACAATCAACATTTGGTTACAGAACAAAAGAGCAATTAAAAAAACGAAACGAAAACAGAGGTTGAATAACACTATTTACTTCCTAATTTAAACTAATGAAAGTAATTACTCGTGGAATCATTATCACTCTGAAGTTAAGGATTATTAGGTCTTCAACGACATTCCGAATGACATCCATCGAATTTCGACTGATATATAAGTGTACCTATGGGAGAAGGAAAAAAAAAGAATTTGGACGGTAAAATTCGTTTTATCATTGCTCCGTGACAAAAGGCATTGTTTTCAAAGACGTATTATGGATAATTTACATCGTTTCGACGTATATGGAGGAGTCACGTGCTCTTTTTTTACAGGTAGATGTCAATGAACTCGTTCAGTTACGGTTTACTTATTGCTCTATTTTCTTCCCCGGCAGATGATTTCTTTTTCTTTTATCTATTTTGTCTGCTCAAAGCTGTTCAAATATATCGACAAGATCTATTTCCGGAGAAAGATGACAGAGTCGTTACAAGTAATTGAAATTGCAGGGATTACCTACTTGTAAAGATACGTTGTAGTAATCGATCAGAAGAAGGCGTAGTTATTTCATGTTGGATTACATTTCTTACTATCAATTTGAGCGTCAATTGCAAATAAGATGTTTGATATTGATCAAATATCGATGTATAACTACACGAGTGGATTATATCAGCATATGTTTGCAGGAATGAGGAGGTTGTGTTAGAGCCAGTACGAAACGCAGGGACCCAATTTTCTTAAGGGTCTAGAATTTCCTTTTTTAAACAACAAAATTATAAATTTTTGCTATCTAGTTCCCCCACCCCCCGATACCTTTTTTTAATTTCCCACACTATCAAAATGTTGCAAGATACGAAAACTCTTTGCGTATTTTGATCAGGAAATATAGAAGCCTTTATATGCATACGAAGATAAACAATTGCTGAAATTAATCCAACAAAATTTGAATAAAATTAAAAATTTAAGCATTAAAGAACGATTTGTATTTTTTGATAGATTCCTTGATAATGTTTATAAAAGCTATATATATATATATATATATATATATATATACACATACACACATACATACACACACATACATACAAGCCTACACCCACACATATATATAAATACATGCATATATTTACTTCAACCCAAGTAAATTTACATCACATGCCCCATTTCGCAGTTTCCGTCTCCCTTATACTACCCTCAACTATTCCCGAAGAGTTACTTATGAAGCAGGTTTTTTTGACTCGTCAATAGATGAAACAGATGGAAAACATGCAGGATCAGATTGATTGTTTTTATTAACGTCGTATTTGAAGCAACACGATGGCTATTGGCGACGGACTTTATAATTTTGAACTTTATCAAGGGATTTAACTCCTGATCTGGCACCTCCTTCACTAAACTTCCACACCAAGTCAAATGGAGGACTTTGAGCCTCAACAGCTTAACAAGCATCAGCCCCGTCTGCGCGCCGGTTTTTCAATGGCATCAAAGCTCGAATCTACGACTGAAAACCGCCTGGTCGCGAGTCCGTGATCATGACCACTAGGCTACAGAGGCCACTGCAGGGCCAGCAGGTCTATGGAGTAAGACGTATCACGATATTTCGGGAAGGAAAATGATTAATACTAAAGAGTCTATATGTGAATAAGCTTTCGTTTTTATTTTGTATGTTAATCATGTTATTAAACATTTGCTATAATTGAGATTTTTTCAATAATCTCACATACGAATTGCCGGAATTCTTAAAATTTTTTTATACCCGCATCAAAATTTCAGAGGAAAAAAATTAGTTGCTCAGTTGGAGAACTTATGGTATAAATACCATTCATACATTTAAAATCATAACGGGTATAAACACACAATAAAATTAGCATTATAGCATTTTGAAAATGCCAAAGTAGTATAGAAAAACGAACTTTTCAAGGCATTTGTTCTTCGAAGGGGAAAGTAGCTAAAAAAAAAAAAAAAAAAAAAGAAAAAGAACGAAAACCACCGAACGGCCTTCCGATAGATAAACCGAAAGAAACCAATGCGCGATAATACCTCTAAGCCTAAAAAAAGTAAACTAAAATTCCAGAAATAACACAATGACATATTTTACGATGCTTCAGTAACAGAGGGGTAGAAGAAGGATATGCCTTAAAACCAAAAGATCCAAAGTAATTAGTTTCTCCAATCACGTTTGGTGCACGTCATTTAACAACCCACAAAGAGAGGCAGACAGGCACGACAGCAAGAGCCAACGTGAGAAACTTCGTTTTCCAACCAACACGCTTTGCTTGATATTCAGTTTCATTTTCTTCTTTTGCCCGTGTCCGAGCTTCGAAAGGACATCTGCCTCGAGATTAAAGGGATGGGGGAATGGAACTGCACCTCCAGGGTAGAGACGAAAAAAAAGTGCACGTGCCAAAACGTCTCGAACCAGAGTGGCGATTGTTGATGTACATTTTTGCTTAATTAATGAGCTTCACATACACTAAGAGTGGCAATGAACATAACTTTCCATTGGAATATGAATTTGGTCTCGTGTTTATTCATCTATTTAGCCTTAAACCATCTTCAAGTGCATCTTCATTAGTGAAAACATGCTGGTATGGAACATAACTACAAATCAAAGGTTACTTCCATCAAAACAACTTCTAAATTATTTTTTAGTTTGGTACATTGATTTTAATGAAATAATATTTTTGGTTTTGTTTTCTTGTTGGAAATATTTGTGCTTTTTTCTATTGGTAACCAAATCACGTGGTCTGAGATTAATTTCCACTCAAATTATTCTAAAGCAAATTAAGAAAACTAAATAATCCTTATGTGATAAGTATTTTTACTCATCATTGTTGTAAAATATTTGAAAACACCGATACAGTTTCTCTTTCATATTTTTGTTTGTTTGCTTTTTGAAATCAGTAATTCTAAAAAAAAGTCTACAATTTTAGTTCCATAATCCACGAGAAGTGAAATTAATATGAATAATTAATTTTATTATTTTGTTTTTTGTAACTCAGTTTGGGGATGTTAATACAAATTCATATGTTACATAACCCTTTAAAACTTGAGAATGTATGTTTGTATATAGAAAAAAAATATCATCCCTATACAATTCAATTCTGAATTATATTTGAAAGTGAAAGCCCGTGGTATTTTACAACACCGTACATTCTACTTTCTGATTTGATTCATTTTGCTCTGAAGTCTTACGATCTTAGCAGTGAAAATGATTTTAATTTTACATATATCAATAAAAAGCAATATTCAGGATTGATGACAATACTAGATATCAAAAATATTTCTTTGAATCAATTAAAGGTAATAATAATAAAAAAAAAAGACCATGCACGTCTACAGAAAAAGGATATTTGCAAGTAGGCTAGAAAAAAAGTACAATTTTTTTTCTTATAGTCATAAATATCTTAGAAAGAAATGCAAATGAAAATATTGCAGGTAAAGAAATCCCCACAGAATTAAAGACAGTAAAATTAAACAGCAATAAAATAGCTGCTGTAAGATATAATTACAAGTAATAATATGAAATTGTAGTTATATTAACCATAAATAGATTATGAACGAGTAACAAAATAACATTTACAATATTATGTACCGATTATTTTTAACGTCATTTAAATAGTTACAATAATCATCTTGTTAATTCTCTCTCCAGTTGAATAATCTAATAAATATTTTCCCTACATATATAACTACTTTCAATGTGGTCATAAAAAATTAATGTCCCTTCAAAACTCGTTAGAGAAATTACATTGTCTGATAGTAATCTTAATAGGAAATTATATTTTTTGAGAGCACCGTTTGAATGTAATAATTTAAAAAAACAATAAAAAAAGGGTATATTTACCTAGTTTTTTTTTTTGTACATTCATAAAATCGACATCGTATTAACTTGAGCAGATCGAGGTAAATAACCGAAAACAGCGAGCACAAAACAGGATGCTGCTTATCTATTTTTCGTGCTAAACATCAATATTTTCGAAGAAAGTCAATATAAATTACCGATGATTGATTACTTTTATAAATTTTTAGATGGAAGATCGTTTGGTAGATATAACGTTTCTATTAGTAGGGTGTAAACTTCATACGTTTGAATTTTTATTTTTCCAACAGATATATATCTAAATATCAACCATATATTTTTTTCATCAAATTTTTAAAAATAGCTACAATAACCTCGAATTTTTTAGCTATTATCCAAATAATGAATTGTACACACACACACACACACACACACACACACACACACACACACACACACACACACACACAATTATTGTTAATTAGACAATTTTTAACTATGCAAAATCATATATTAAAATCATATATAGACATTTATTACAAATTACAACTTAGCTAAATACAAAACTACCCCAAAACACAGCAATTTCGAGGGAAAAGAAAAGAAATAATGAAAAACAATAATGAAAATCAAGTTACATAAACACTGTCCCATACTTTGGAATGGGAACTAGTTGTATGGATCCAACCATCATACTTCAATAATTACAATATTAATTACGGGATAAACCAATAGTAATCAAAATTTCAGAAACGAGTAGAATTTCAAATTTGAGAAAAGAAAACAATTACATTAAAACCAAAATAAATAAAGCTATATATTTATATGTGTGTACTCGGAGAGAGAATTTAATATAAACTAATTGTTTGTAAGAGTGACTCTATTTAACACGATTTCTATTTTTGTGATTCGGAATTTTGTTTCGATTCCAAAAAACGTGATTTGAAAATAATATTTTAAGAAATAATTCATTTGATTTCTCAATGAAACATGTGTTAAGTTTTCAAACTTTCAAATTTATTTCTTAGATAAAACAACTTATACAACGACAGATGAGATGAGAGCAATTTTAAAATCAAAAACTAATTTTCATTTCCCTTTTATGGAACTCAGTTTCAATAAAATTATTTCGCAATTTTTATCATGTAATGGATTAATTTCTTAAGAATATACCAAGCAAAAATTAATAAGTGGATGGCAGTTAATCCGTAGCATATGGAGCTAAATATTAAATAAATTTGTTGAGCGTAAAATTAATCTTTAATCTAGAATTTATAATTATGTTATTATTCTAAGATACCATATATAAAAAAAAAAACCAAGCAATTATATACGCATGCATTGTAAAAAGATTACTCCAGCAGAAAATTAAATTAACGTCATTTACGTTTTCACGGTCACTAATCTAGGTATTTATATCATCGTTATTAATGCGTAAAACAAGAAACAGCTCAGTGTATTAAAAAGATTTACACGGTCCATTACAAATCGAGGATCCTTTTTCAAACAAACGTATTTTTATATTTTTCTTTCGGAAATAAAAAAAAATCAATAAAAGGGTAAATTTATTCCAATTTCATCACAGTCGTGAGAATTTCCATTCGCTTGAGCACTGGCCTGTTTTACAACCAACTTTCGAAATGAGGGCGTTACAGAACGAAATTCTCAAAATTAACTGATTTTAAGCTACTTCAGAGACTCTGTTGCGATATTAATTAAACCAAGCAAAACTAAGATCAAGCAAATGCTAGTTAAATGATTCTTAGACGTTGTTTAGGCACACGTACTTCATAAATTCCTGACTTAAAAAGCAGACACCCCGCTATGATGGATATTTTGTTTTTTTTCTCATCTATTTCAAAATACATATAGATTAACATGTCGAGTACAAAACTAAGAGTGAGTAATATCACTTTAAGTGGTGTATAGATTTTTATATTTTGTTTTCCAGCCACATGAGGTTTACATTTTCAATTAGCTTCACTTTGTCATGCATATTTTGATTTTTCAGAGTTTCTCTAATGAGGTAGTAATATATTGACATAAAAGTCAAGAAGGGTAAATATTAGTTCAATGGTTTTAGAATTCTAATTCAGTTAGAATTTATTTTCCAATCGTGACTGCCTCAAATTCATGTCTAGAAATCAAGAAGTCACGAAGCCATGCAGAATTTCTGTTATTTTTTCGTAATATATCAATTACAATTTTGACAAATTGGTAAGCAGCTTTTTCTTGGAACTTTGGTAATTGGATTCTTTGTTACTAATTTTGGCGTTTAGTTTTCTATGAAAACATTATATCTGTATTTGCATTTCTTAGTATCTTTTACCTTACGTTTAACCTGTGACACACTAATGGATTTTTGGATAGTTCAAACGTCGTGGGAGGAATATCTTACATCCAGGTGGTCTGCTGTAATATCAGGTATCTACTGAGAGAAGATTATGGTACAATGTACCCTATTAAGGCAGAAGAAAAAGTATTTTTGACTTATATAAAAATCGTTTTTTATATTTATTCATCTTTAAGTATATCATACTCTACGCTCAGCTTACAATTTCTTAGGCTAAATATTTAAAATTTTACCGAGAGTAAAAATTCTAAAATATCATGGGACATTAAAAGACATACATTTAAATATAATTTGAAGTTTTATTAGTTATATATATATATATATATATATATTTGTTTTCAGTATTTAATATTTTTTAAATAATTCCCCAAAGTTTTTATCATTGCTCTTTCGTAATAATTCATAATAAGCGTTGAAAATATCTTAAATGAGGTTGTGAAATACTATCTGTTTTGAAAATATATTATAGCATATTATCGAAAATAAAAATTTCGTTATATTTTAAGTTGAAGGATTGTAGTTCGTTTTGGTTGAAAAAATATAAAACAAGGCTTATTGGTGTAAACGAAGATAAATATATATGTATAGATATTGAATTATAAAAGAATGTAAAACAAACATAATGATGGCATAGTAGTGAAAACTTTAATAAAATATAATTAAAATAAAAGCCAACTGTGAAATTCGTAAAAAAGCATTGAGAAAATTCTAAGCACAATAATGCATTCCTTAAAGAAATCAATTGATGATAAAAATAAGTTTTTTTTTTACTTGCAAGAAATTCAAATTCAAAGGGTATCAGCATTTAAAAAAATTATAAAGTAATCTTAGAATTTCAGATATTGTAAAAGGAACAAAAATTAGTTAAGTTAAAGTTAAAAAAAAAGAAGTTAAAATTTATGGTCTTGACGGTTATGCAAATCAACTCATTACCATTCAAAGAAGGATAAAAGTTCTTATCATATAAGAGCAAGAAACATGAAAAGTTACCATAAAATTTTTTTACCAATGACGAAGGAGTTTAAAAACTTTTCAAATTTCAAGGGCGGAGATATTACGTTATGTAAGTGAAAGTGGCTGAAGTTAGCACCTTATCTTAAAAATAAAATGCTAGAAATCAAGCATATGTATACGTTTGTTAAAACACCGACATAAAATCTTTATTAATAAATTTAAGTAACTCTGAAATAAAATTTTTTAAATGAATATTTTAAATGCTTTTTGTTTTTTACAATTTTCATTACCGTCGATTTGTGTTGAATACAGTGGACAGAAAATACAGTGGAGAGATCTGTATTTTCTGAGTCCTTTTATGACATTAAACAAACAAAGAAGTGTTAATTTCAGAAGTTTCCTGTACATTGCGTTCTTGAATGAAAAAAAAATCTTACATTGTTATAAATTGATTATTCTGGATAAGGATAAGGAGGAAATAAAGTATTGTATTGTCACAAAAATATCTTTAATTATTATATAAAATATGAAATGAATTATGAATCATTAGATTTATTTGGATATTCTAAAATGCAGATTATAAAAGCTGAACATATAAATCGGCAATTAATAATCATATTTATGTACAATATTAAAAAAGTATATATATTCTGGAATTCTAGAAAGATTGATTTGCTAAAAATAAAATTGGAATGAGTGTGTATAAACACAAAGTGTAGGAATATTTCCTACTATGGTAACCTTTTTCGGAAATGAACTCTCTTTTTAAAAATGTAGTATGTAAAAAAAGTCTTCAAAATATAAATCTTAGAATTATTGCATCGGATCAAAATATCTTTCAAAATAAGTATTATTAGAAAATTAGAACTATTTCCGTATAAAAAAATCAACTTACATGGGAAAATCTACCAATAATTTAAATACATACTTAAAATTAAGAATCATAAATTTAACGATTTTTATTGCCATTAAAATGTAAATAGAACAGCCTATTTCATTATAGAAATAATTTTAAGACATAACTCTATAATCTAAAAATCATTATTCAAAGAAACAGGCTACTGCAGTGCTGAAGATGACTAGAATGTCAATAATTTTTATATAAAAAATGAGTATTATTTACGATTCTCAAGTTGTTAAAAACAATATGAGACTCATTTATTTCACTACAGAACAAGGGAAAGTGAATAACTTATGGAGATAGATTTGAATGTTCCAGAGATTTAATAAGTAGTTGTAAATGCGAAAGACTCAACGTGTTATTATTAAAACGACGAAGAAGAACGTGTTACTCACAGCTGGAAAATTCGTGCATGATTACCTTCATACTCCTGACTTTGTAGATTGAGATGTTTATTGGGATAAAAAAAGGTCTTAGGTGATACTACTAATATTAAATGGGAATTATGGCTTATTCAGTAAGCCATAGTTTGTAATTTCTATATATTTATTCAAGATTTATGTTGTATTTGCTAAACAGGTCATTAACTTTATGCAATTTATGTTTTTCACGGGAAATTTGTTTTCCTTTATTTGTTTTACATTATTCCCATAGTTTGTAACAGAATCAGTAAGCTTTATTTAGTTTTTAATTTAATTTGCAATAAATTTTTGCGATATATATACATTTTTTGTTATGCTTTGGATTTCATATGTTCATAGATATCATTTTTAATATTAAAGAGATGCTCCATACATTTGCATACGAGTTTGATGGCATTGTAATTTTTATTGTAAATAGCACCTGCATATGATTGATGGTAAGAGTGCATTTCAATTTTAAATCTACATTTACATGAAAGTGTAGTTACATTTTTTATATATAGATTTTAAAATAACAAAATTTTTTAAATAACGATTTTAATACATATATTTTGCAGTTAAAATTCTTTTAAATGGGTTGGTAATACTTAAGATTATTATTGTTAGAGAAAATCAAGATTCATCTATGTATCATGGAATTCCAGATGGACGTTTTAATACAACCATTTTCGAACCTCCCAAATTCCAAATGTTGTATATTTATTTATTTATTACATTATATTTATTACAAGAGTTCTGAAAAAATATTTGCTTACTTTTTACTTCAATAGCCCAAAATAATTTTGATGGCCATTTTAGAGCTTGTATAATGAATATTTCCAAGTCTTTAAAAAGAAACTTAGAAATACTATTTGAAAGCATTATCACGATCTTTTCAGTTCTTTGGGTTGTGAAAATTTTCATACTTTAAAAGTATTTCAAAGAATTCTCAATGGTCAGAATAAGATAAATAGATGGAAACGTTCTTTATTCATTCTCTTGAATGTATTTTATAGAAATAATATGAGCATGAATACCAAAATTTGAGAGTTTAAATAAAATAACAAGAGATTAACAATACGTTTCAGAATTGCAAGATGATGTGTAGAAGAGGACGTTTCTCATTCTAGTAACTACTTTCAGAAAAGTTGCTAAAATATTAAATTAAAATTTTGAAATTTTTTCTATTTCTGACTTTCATTTTTATTTCCCTAAAATCTGAATTAGTTCTCTGTTAATAGTTATCACATTAAAATCCTTCTTTTTTCTTTTCATAAACTGAAATCTTATTTGAGGTTTTAAGTCTGTTAATACAACTAACACAAATAACGCACTAGACGAAAGCGAAAATTATTGAAGATAATAGTTCAAAGAAAATTGGAAAACCCATGTTTTTTGAATGTCAAGTGACCCCTGTTTACCCTATATCTCTCCAACCATCCATAAACCCACAAATACCCTGGACAAAAGACGGTTTCCGGGGCCCCTCCCCATAACATCCGCATCCGCACCTGCCACGCGGATTCAAAACCCGTGACAACGCCTCCTAGAAAATCAAAAATCATTGGTTCCAGCTTAAAACGTCATTTTTGCCTGCATTATATGGGAGGTTTAACCTTTTTCGTGGGTGGAATATTTTTATCAACTATGATCAACTTATTTGGGTTCGTCATAGATATGGAGCGAGTGAGAAATGATTTAATTCGTTCCATACAAAAAAATAAGGTTTAATCTTTGAGTCATAGTAATTTGTCTTCCAGAATAGCAAGGGGTAAATCGCATTTGGTGAAAGAACTGTCATGTTGATTAAGCAAAATGTTAAAGCTTTTTACTATGTAAAAGTGAATTCAACAATTATTTGATTAAAAAAAATTTACTGCATAATGTCTTTTCATGCGTGATCATGCTTTTGAAGCTGTACATAATTGTGGCTTTGGTTATTTTGCATATTTTATATTTTGAACACTGAAATATAAAATATTTCTTCCCTTACTATGCAAAAATATAGATTGGAATATATTTTCTGAAAATATTTCAATAAAAATTGGCTTAACTGGCGTAGACACTTCATAAATAATAAAAAAAATTACTCTGAAACAAATTAAAAACTGAAGCAAATATTTTTAAGAATTCGATTTTTGTTAATAATTTGTTAATTTTGTTAATAATGAGTTTGTTTTGTGAATTTTGTTAAGTAATAATCCAGCGATTCTTATTTCATCAAATGAAGTATGAAATTATTTATACCAAAAGAAATTGTTTTAATGATACACACAACGAAGAAAAGAATTCATTATGTTATTTATAAATTCCATTCTCCTTTTCAACCATTTAACTTTTTTGCGTAAATGATCTGTGCATGCTTCTTTGCGAAAAATTGTTTTGCATGGCTGAGTCAAAAGTCAATCTCAAATTCTTGTTAAAATAGCACATAAAAATAACCGAATGAGATCTTAAAATAATAGCTTTGAATACACAACTGAAACTGTATAAAATAGAAAAAATTTCTCTAAATTTGTTGTTTATAACTGATTTAAGGAAGAGAGTAATTCAGGTGATATTTATACTAAGTGTTTCCATTATGCGAGCCATTTAAAATTTTCCCATTCAAAAGAAAAGAGATTTCACAATCGATTTGAAAAGACTATCAATTATGTACTTCTTTCGCACGTTTGGTGAATCCATTACCCTATTTTTCTCCCGAAAAGGGAAATGAAACTGAAAATTAAAGAAAAGGTAATTTAGATCAGGAATTCATCTGTGAGCTATTATGGAAAGATAATGTTTCTAATACTATCAGATGAATTGATCGACATCTACACACTCTGATAAGCATTGATATGCGAAAAAGAAACATCTTCAGATCTTCAGAGAATCTTCTAATTTTAAAGAAAAATAAATAAACAAATATTATTTTTAATATGATATCAAGAATATTTGTTACGTGTGAGCTATATAATTATTGGGTGTCAGTTTCATATTTTTGCTTAAAAGGAAGAAATCCATTTTATTTAAGCCTTTTGTTACTTCAGTTATTTTTTTCTTACTCTTAATATAATTTAGAATTTGTAAAATGTTTCATAATATAACGATTCAATGATTATTTTTTTCAAATTCATGTTTATTAAAATTCGAACTAAATTAATTTTTAATCTGCAAGATTTAAATGAATTGATACTAACCAAATTTGAGCCAAATGTAAAACTTAATTAAATTAATAATTTAATGAAATACGAACACCAGAAAAATATGAAGAGTGTACGCTACTTTACATTGTCATTTATTTTTATTATTAGGAATAACAGACTAGTCAAGAAGGGAAATTTATTAATTTCATTATGTTACAATTACAAAAAAAAATCTGAGAAATTTGAGCAAATATCGATTGAAATATAAATATCAAATTAAACTCTTTTGGAAATTCAAACTTATGATTTTTTCCCTCTGCTAATATATTATTTGAAATATTTCAGTTTTTCCTATTTATTCTCATGATGTTTTTGTAAAATTAATTTTTACTGATGCTCTAAAAATGAAATCATGCAGAAAAATTATAATTTATAATCACATTTTGATGACTCAGTATAGAGTTGTAATACCAGCAAAATAGAAAACTTTAATATCTGAGGCATTTAAATGCGTAAATTTATTTGAATGCATTAATTTGATACATTTTAACATTTCCTATGATTTGTTTCAAAATAAAATAATGTACCGTATGGTCTAAAATAATCCGAGCATTTATTTCATTTTGATAAACAGCCAAAACTTTGATCGCAAGCTATTCGAAATATTGAAACTATCGTAAATAAAACATTCTTTACATACCGGAATGGAATAGTTATCAGGAAATACGAAAAAAAAAAAAAAAAAAAAAAAACATGCGATTAATGCAATATTAATTAATGACTAGCTCATAATTTATTGCTCGGTTTCCTCAAGACCCCACATCTTGAAAAGTGACAATTTAGAAAGCTGTGTGTTTTAGCATGTGTAAACACATTTTACGTAATAAATGACAATATTTCATTTTTAAAAGCATATTGAAAGCAAGAGCGTAGCAGTCAACAACTTTGCAATGATATTACCCTATGATTAAAGAGAAAAGAAAGAATTTAAAAAAAAGAATAGCTAACGTGATATTTACTGTAATTATGCACATCATAAACCTGAAAGTAATATTCTTTCAAAGCATGCATTGATATAGCCTCAGAGGATAACCGAGCAATAATTTTTGATGTCAATCATAATGATCTGAAAATTCGCGAACAAGAAATAAAATGAAAGCGCAAATTCTTACAAATTATGTAAAGTTTATATTCGATCATTACTAGACTAAAGTGCAGTGAAAACCGTCTGTTTTTGTTTAAGAAATGTTTTCCTTCTTTTTTTTTTATAAGTTATAATAAATATAACATAAATGAAATGTGCCATCAAAATTCGGTATTAAATAATAAAGATGGTTAAATAAATGTTTACATTTGCATAATTATCTAAACACCAGTAGCAGCGATCTTATCCGAAATATTGGATTACACCATTAAAATATCTTTATGTTTTCTTAATGAACTCTCGCATAAAACGTACAGGTGGTTAATTACTGAAGTAATTTGTCATGAAAAATGATTTATTTCATGTTAATGACAGGTTGAAGTAGAGTCAATGGGTATGGGATGCACACGCGTTTCTTCAATCAATTACATCCGTCAAATTCTTATTTATTAGACTTCTTAATAGAAAATTTGTTGCGGAATTTCGTTAGTCGTGGTTCAAGAGTAAGTCTCTTTAAAATTAACGATCACATTTAAATGCTTAAATGAAGCTAAGAGAGATGTGTTTAGGTTGCTTATATTCTATTTAAAACATCACGTAAAAATTTAACCATGATTATAGGATGCTCTTATTAGAAAAGAGAATGTAATATGATAGAGCCTCTCAAAATGATGAGATACTTAAGGCAGTGATTTTTAAACTTTTCATTAACATTAATTTTTCATAAATTTAATAACTGAAAAACAAAAATCGACAAAGAATTTATACGTTATTAAAGTATTAATGATACCATCTAATATAATTCTTAATAATAACTTATCTTTAAATAAATATCTTAAAAAACATATGCAAGGATTAAACGAGAACAACATAGTTATTAAAGTTTTACGACACCTCTTTTTTGCATTTTTAACATGATACCAAACTAAAATTTAATAAGTGCAATGCTTGTGTCGTGAAGAATTCCGCAATCATGTGAAAGTAAGAAAAAATATTTAAAGTAAATAAAATATAGCAATTATACTACAATGTGAAATATAATATAGATTTAACAACACTCCTTTTAGACCAGTAATTAATTACTGTTCTTTAATTTAGCTCACCTAATTCTCATCTATGTACTCGAGAATGAATAATGAACGATCGTTAAAGACAATGCAGATTAAATATATAAGAACAAACACAGAGAGAAGAGATAAATGTTCACATATAGAGTTATAAAATTAGGTTAATTATACAAAGATCAGCTTGAATTGTAATGTTAAAATTAATTCTGCGTGTATTGTTATTTTAAATAAAAAAAACCTTAGCTAATTGTTTATTTTTCAGAAAACTCTCAGAGATTAATACATATACATGAAAGTTTATTACTGCCTTTACAAGGTAATTATTTACACAATCTGCACTCCTTATTTCGTATTATATTATTAATAATATTTAGTTTTTTTTTAAAATAAAAATAGTGTCTGATGATGCCAACAAAATTTTATTTTATTAATTTACTTACGGAAACTCATTCAAATAAAAGGGATTATTCAGAAATCAATTTAATAAATTAAAATTCAACTGTCTCACGATAGATAATTTTTTTCCATTTCATTTAGTATAGGGCTTAATGAATTGAATAATCAATCAAAAGAATATTAAATTTTAAAATCGATTACTTTCGCATCTTTTCCTTCCTTTTTTTATTTCTTGTCTGTATTATAATAAAATAAATAACGAATTTAAAAAGATTAAGAAGGACAGTTTTACATAGCAAAATAAATTTCAAATTAGAGAGGCTCTAATGGTTCAAAGGTAACATTAATAATTAATAGATTTTCGAATACTATTAGAATAATATTTATGAAAGTCAAAGGTTATATATATATATATATATATATATATATATATATATATATATATATATATATATATATATATATATATAACAAGATGAAATAATCCAATTATTAAACTTAATAAAATGTTATTTTCTAAAAATTATCCAATAAACTTGAGGTGTGCCTTATATTCTGAGAAATACGGGAACTAAAAATTAGTTTCTTTAATCATATAAACACTGTTAAATACTCACAATTATTTCATCTGCAATTCATATTTAAATAAACTGATGGAGTATTTGGAATTTTTTTAAGAAAATGGTGAATTTTCTCAACAAAATGCTTAAAATTATCAACAACCATTACATGTTAGTCACGAAACTATTTTCTTCACCATTAATACGGTTAAAGTATAGGTTTCTTAAATTATCATTCCTTCTCACTCCTATTTAAATGTTAAAAAAATCCCCCTAAAACTTATAACCACTTATCAGTCAACGAACTAGTATAATTCAAAATTAGTAGGGATGTCACGCGTCTTGTTTTTTATTTTAATTTCTTTTTTGTTTTTCACTCTTTGATGATTATGTTAGTCAAAGAAATATAATTTTCCCAAACCTGTTTTTCCTCATTACATCCCACCTATCTCGGTAAGTTTAAGCATTCTTGTATAAACATACATTCTTGTCACTGTGCAAGTAAGTCACTAAACCATTAACTTAATCTAACGAGAGTTGAATTAAGAAGATTAGGATGCATATTTATAGTATTTCATCTGACTGGACAGGTAAATGACAGGTATTCAAACGCAAACTATACAGGTTAAAAAAATAGTGCACGCTATATTTCGAGCTAGACATCAATGAAGAAAAAAGGAAAGGAAGGGGGGGGGTATGTATGTGAGTAACTGAGAAAGTTTTAACTAATACTTTCTCGTGGCATTTTTTTTTTATATTTTAATAAATTACTGTTGTCAGATTGATATGTATCAGAAGTTTTCTTGTCATTTTTTTTACTTTCAAGATCAAGTTATGAATAATTCCGCTACTTATTCTTTTTATTCATATAAGAAGTTAATTTAATCACATTATGCAATGTTTTATTTTTTTTCCTCTTGTAATTTGTTATGTATAGCAATAAATACGCTTTACCGTTAGGTTACTGATTAATGCTATTAATACCGTTATCAATCTAATAAATAATGTTTAAGAAAAGAAGAAAAAAAAATTCAAAGCTTATTTTTGAACATGATGAAAAAAACATGAAGCACGAAGAAAGTTTATCACATGAAGAAAAAGTATAGCGTAATTCATTACTAATGTATCTTTTGTTAGAAAAGGAAAAAATATTTTTTAATTTTTTATAGATAATTCCCTCATTATGAAACTTTCTTCTCCCAGTATTTCATTTCCTCCCTTGGATATTATTTTCTGAATATTAAAAAAAAATGCGTTTTAATTGAATGATAAAATAGTACAAAATCGAAAAACAGATTTTCTTCAGAAAATATAAAAGATTAAAATATTTTTATAAAATAATAACCATATTTACTGACTGTTTTTTTTTAAAATTAAATTTAACAAACCGCCAAAATCAAAAAGCAAGCAACAAACAGTTACCATCTATCGATAGCGAGCGTTTTACTTCTCTAATAATTTTGAGGGTATGAGGAAGTTTCCACGATTTTTCTGCTTTGTTTTTATCACACATATTATTTTCGTCTCCACTTTAGCGTAAACTATGCAGTAAGTTTTAATATCTTTGCAAATTTATTACAAGTATCATTGTACGAACCAAATACACGTTATTCAATTGTAATCAATTCTTTATCAACAAAAGTATCCATCATTTGAATACAGAGAAACACACGCATTCTTAAGAAACTGTCAGAAGCGTCCTTCACTGGCACAAACCTAAAAATACAAGGTCGTTTCTGTTTACCTGCATATCCACTTGAAGGCACAGAGCTTAGCCATATTATTTACAGATCAGATCTTTTGTTTCGTACTGAGAAAACTACCAAGAGAGCATTCAACTGTTGGCATAATCAGAAAAAAAAACCGGATAGCATAATTCTAAACCTGGCATGTGGGCGAATTCGCGATAGATTTATGGGGCTATAACTAAACGGTTTTGAGCATTTTTACTGTTATTGTTAAGGAAAATTTTAATATAATTGAGTCACCCAGTTTTTAGACCAGCCCTTGAGATCATGCATGTGACATACAGAAATTCCTTATTTCAAGTTGACCTCTCTTTTTTAGGTGATGAATTTCACTTTGCTATGTTACTTCACATAGTCCTCAACTTATACCAGAGCAATTGTGTCAGTAGATCAAGCTAAAGTACTCAGCATATCTGACTTCCTTCGGTTAAGAAAATAAATAAGTATGAACTGTTCGATTTTTTTGTTAAGGATAATTTTATTTTCATATTCTATCGATGTTAACTTACGTTTCAAGTTACTGATTTTGTAAAATATGTACATTGTTTAAACAGAAACAAATTTATGTCGTTCTTTATGGCATGTAACTGGATTATGATATTTGTGTCAGATCTGATATAACCATTTTGCGGGGCATGCAAAGTTATATTTTCTGAATAGCAAAGTTTTATGAAATATTTAACCTACTAATGCTTTTCTAGCATTTTTATGTAATTCTCGTTATAGATGTTCAATATCATAATTAAACAAGCATCTAAGCATATTTTTTAATTCAAAATTACATTATATAATTATCAACATTCATACAAGTAATTAATAAGATAAAACATAAACATGACAAAAAATGTAAAACTTTATTGAAGAGTAAGAAATGGATAATTAATGTCAAAAACACTTCCTTATACATTTTTAGGGAGTAATTATCGGAATTAAGCAACCATTCGACAAAATTAATGTAAATGTTCTCAAAGGGCAAAAAATCAATTTCCCCTTCATATATTTTTTCTGTATAGTATTTGTCAAAATATATTTACAAATGACATAACATATAAAAGAAGAAATCATCAAAAAAAACCAAATTTAATCAAATCAGATACGGGTTATTGAAAATATTTACAAAAAAATTATTATTGAAAATATTTACAAAATGCATATTTTATAAGTATAAAAACTGTACACAGAAATAGGAATGTTTATAATTTAAAAATAAAATATCTCACTTTATATCAAAGACATTGTCTGAAAAGAATGTATGAATAGGAATTTATTTAAATATTCTCTTTCTCTAATTAAGTTTCTAAACAGGTTTATGTATGAATAATGAAGTTCGCATGGAAGAGAAACACATGTTTGTGAATTTCTCAGATTTTTTTTTTTAAACAAACGTATTTTACGTATCAATATTCTAAAAAGTATATGCTTGCTTAACTGAATTACTCATGCATCTATTACTGACATTATAATATATTGATAAAATAGCCCTTTTCTCCCAAAATATAAATAGTAATTTTAATGCATCTCAAATTTTTTCTTCAAATGCAAAAATAAAGACTATTTTCTATTTTTAAAAATGTTATAGGGTAACTTAGACTACACTTCATAATACACTAAGTAAAACAATATATATGTATATATTACATAAAATGAGAAACATTTATTTTGATTTGAAAGTTACACTGGAATTTTGGTCTTATTCAACATTTATATTTCAATTTAAAAGCGAATTCCATTTCAATATGTGCAAAATAAATTCAAAGACAACGTGAAATTTTATATTCACATTCTAAATTGCTGTAATATAAATTTCAAACTGGATATAAGTATTAAATTTGACGGAAGAAAATTAATATCTCATAAACAGTAGATTTATTGCTTTCAAAATCATAAACATAAAATTTTTTTCACTATTTCTATATCCATTAATTAATAGAATTTTATCAACAGAAACGATTGCATTAATTAGAATTTTTATTATTTTAATAACAATAGAATAAATAATAAAATGTTATCAAAATCCACACACAATTGAGTTTATTAGTATAATAAGATAAACGATAAAATTGCTTGAACAACGTTTAGTTAATCACGATGCTAAAATATTTATATCCAAATTAAATTTCTTTACAAATCTTATAATAGTGGAGGAAAATATTTCTGAATTAATTATTTGAAATTAATACAGAAAGGATCATAATAAAATCTTTAAAAATAATTCACACATTTTCCGCACTATTGAACTATAAGTTACAAGGATCTGTTTTTCTACACTTCATTAGTTTATTCAAGAGGTACTGAAAAATATCCAACAAATTCATTTTAACTCAATTAGAAATATTTCTTCATGTTTACTTCTTGTAAATATCAGAGAAAAACTAAAAAAAACCCCAAATTGACTTTTTATTTTTAGAATTTATAACCTAAAAATGTGAGAAACTATAGAAAAAATTATTATTACCAATTTTTATTTTATATTATTAACAATAACTATATTGTACTACAATTTATAATTATAATACTTAAACACTATAAATATTATTTTAAAATAAATATAAATAAAAAAAATAAAGTTTTGTTCATTGCATTGGTTTTATGTACTTCTTGAGCCTCCCTATATATTTTATATGAAAGATAATTTTGATCTTTTGTAATGACACTTATCACACTAGAATCAGGTGAAAGAAGAATCAACATAAAAAGAGAGTGTTTAAAATTATGGTGATAAAAATAGTAGCATCAAAAAGTATTTAAGTATTTTAGAATTTTTTTAATATGAATATATGTCCATCCATATACTTTTCAATGATGTGATTGAGAATGATTATCGTTCATTATTAACAAAAAAATGAAATTAATAATAATTTAAAATAGCATTATGGAAATTTCATAACAACAATCTTAAAATGTCATTCGAATGATACAATGAAATACAAAATTTTAATGAATATTTATGCTGTATATAATATTATAATATTCATCCTGAATAAAAACATTTTATTTAAATTTTAGAAATAAAATATAAATTATTTATTTTTTTAATGTTTCCATCAACATTTTATGAAAAGTTAATTTTACCTTGAAAACTTAATTTTAGCTTATTGAATAAAAATTTAATTTCGAGTTCTATTTATATAAACAATTTGTGCAGTATTTTTTAAAATGAAATATTAGCACTAAAATATGGAACTCAATATATAAAAAAAAATTATCCTGAAATAATTGTAATAAATAGTTTTTTGATTTTCATTTTTAATTCTATAAAGTTATTCCATAAAAATGATATGTCTGATAGACAAATTATTTGATTTAAGGATATAAAACTCTATTAATATATATAAAAAAAAGTATTCGGAAATAATCATGATGAATATATTTTGAATTTTTATTAAAAAATTTGACACTAAATCACATAAAACTATTTCATAAAAATGATAGACAAGTCATTTTCACTCGAAGAGTAAAACTGAATTAATATGAGAAAAATATTTCTCAAAAATTGTGGTCAAAATGTTTTTTATTATTATAAAATTTATTTCTAAATTATATAAAATTGTTCAAGGAAATTATATGTAAATCATTTTCACTTAAAATATAAAACTTGATATATTTAAAAATTATTCTTAAATAATCTTAATGAATAATGTTTTCATCTCTATTACAAAATATTAAAGAATTTAAGTTTTTTAAACAAAATTAATTTTTCCTCACAAATTAATTTTTTATTGCAAAATCGTATAAAATTATTCCTTCAAAATAATATATCAGGTAAAAAATCATTTTATATAAATTTACATCGTTATTGAATAAATATTAGTAATACCGTGTGATTCGGTTAACTATTCGGTTTTTAACGATACAAAACACAACTCGCTTGACAAAACATACATCATTTTCCATAAATCATTTTCAAAATTAATTCTTAACTGTGCGAAAAAAGCGCAAATAACTGCATTTCCAAAATATACAGTAAGTAACAAAGCGTACGTCTATGGGATCGCTTACCTGGTCATTGCTCGCAACGCTGCCGTGTGTTATCCCCAAACGGCTTTTCCGTTCAATGCTCTTCGTGTGTTGACGGTTTGTGAACCAAGTGAGAAGAAAAACCACTAGGGAAGAGACCTTCTTGACTGGATGCGATCTTAATAGCAACTAGTTCTTCATCTCCGATCATGGGTTCCTCAGTCATATTATGCCCGTTGATATGATAAAATGAGTGTTGTTTCACTGGAAGGGGGAAAAGGGAATAAAAATAAAAAACAGTTCGCGTGAAACTTTTTCCCTCCCTGTGCCTACCTGACATTGGGGTTGCCGGTTTTGCGAAACTGTTCCTGTCGGTGTGATGACGCCAATTGGGACAAAAATGGACTTTTTTTTAGACTTTTCCGCGCGAGTTTCGAACAGGAATGTATCGTTTGGTGTTTGAGTGATGCCTAGTGAGATGGTGAGGTAATTGAGGTTATCTTTTGGAGCAGTTTACTAAGTTAATTAGATAATTACTTCTTTCGAGGCTGGTCATCGTTTGAAGTTAGAGATAGAGTAAAATTTGGAAAACTTTTTAAAATGAAAAAAAAAAAAAAAAAAATCAAAAAAAAAAAAAAAATTTTAAAATATATTTTACAGCACCGTATTTCAATAGTTTGCCAATATTTTTGGGAATGAAGAAATTTCTAGTGTAAAAAATTTATCATATTTCGTCTCCTATATGTTCCTACATATATTTTGAGGTAAAAAAATTTAAAAATATTTTTTATTAAAGTAAAAATTCTAAATTTTAAGGGAAAAATTTAAAAAATAATACGAGTATATGTGTTTCAATCGTACGAACTTATATTAAAATTTGAACATGCGTTGTTGTACTTCCGTTCAGTTACGTATTGCTATGTAAGGAAAGCAAATGCATATTACACGCCTCGCAAAAAAAATTGCACCAGAGAGGTAACGTAAGTATGTACAAAAAATTAGAATATTATCTTGTTATGAATCTTCTCAGAGTCAGTGCAATGATAACAAAAACACGTGACTGGGACCCTTAAAGAGATGTTATTCAAAGCGCTTTATTTGGATTCTAACTTGTTCGATTTAAATTGCTTTTAAATTTAGAATACCTTTGAGAAAAATAACAACAATTTGACCAATGAACGCCTCTGGAAAGATCTGCATAGTTAGGACTGTAGGTGGATGGTCATTCAATCGGATTGCAGCCATAGAATTTGCACAATGTTACAGTTTCCGCTGTGGGTCAAAGGAAGTTATCCACCTAGTCTAAGTTATGGCAGTAGGAAGATCAATTAATTGTCCGGACATCAACTGCCACAATTCCGGACTTAGAGAAAGTGATGCCTCTCTGATGATCCTGCCTAGACTAGCACTTTAGCAGATGGTTGAAACTTCTGGATTGCTTGAAGAGATACCATTACGAAGATGCACCCTGACACTATATATCGTAGACAGAGACCAGAATGGTACCACTAAAGAACAGAATGGTGCCATTACATTATAAAAAAAAAAGACAGTAATTTATATTTGAATAATT
>BMAW01128463.1:60355-85378 GCA_019974015.1 Nephila pilipes | reverse complement strand
CGTTTTTATTTCATTTCCAAATTTGGATCTCAGTTTCTTTCAACCAATACGTAATAATTTTGTTATAGTAGTATATTCGATATTGACTGGATCAAATTTTTCTTTACAATCAGAGTGAAACATGAAAAGAAATTTGCATTTGTGAAAATTAATATCTTATGCAAGTTTCATATATCTCTGAAAATATTCTTTATTTTTAAAAAAAAAAATACATTAAATTGGATCTGAAATATGAAATTTCTCATTTGCCATTTTTTTTTTATGAAATACCGGTCTCAAAGGGAATTATTGTACATGCAAAGTAATGCAAATATATTTTAGTAATAGTCTTTTGTTTACCGAATTTTTTTTCTTAATATTTATGGGAAAACTACAATACCTATTTTTCCCCTTTCTTCTGTACAATGTCATAAAAAGCCGACAAGAATTGAATTGATGTGATGAAAAGTTTAAAGAATAACTCTAAAGTCAGTCACTTTTTTAGTTTTAAAATTTTACATTTCGAATCAGGTATTGTTCTTCGCTTTGATCTCGTTATAATATTGCGTAGCAACCTGTAATTCTTTTATTATGCAGGTGTGACTTTTTTTTCTTCTTCCTCTCACAATCGTGCTTGCTGCCCATTCTATGACCTAACTTGAAATCTTATGTGGCTAAGAAAAAAATATAGTATGTGTGTTTGGATTTTATTTTATTAAGGAGGAATGTTACGGATGTTTATGACTCTTTTCTATATATTAGGTCGGAGACCTTTTAATATCCTTTCTGAAATACCACTTATCAAAATTACACAAATACTATCTCTCTCTCTATACTTTTCTTTAAGAGCTACACTTTTTTCCCCCAACGTAATTGGAGTTTTTTTTTAAATTCCTGCATGATGAAAAGAAGTCGGGCGCTTACGGAACCAATTACGCGCAAATTTTTCCGACTTCATTCGATGAAAATATTTCTCCTCCGGATGCTTCTTTGAGGGATCTAAGCAATTAGTAGTCATAGGTGCTAAGTTCGGAGTATAGAGAGAATGTTTGAGTGTTGTCCTGTCAAATTTCTATAATTTTTCGAGCATTACACCAGCTATGTGGGATCTTGCATTGTCCTGGAGAAGGAGTTTGATGATGATTGATTATTTATTTCCATTACACTTAGAAGCAGCACAAGGTCCTCATAATTTTGAGCCTCAGTCAATAATGAGGAACGACACTCGAACTCATATTTCACTCTCCATACTTCCACACCTTCCCAACGTGAGGACAATGAACCTTAACAGATTTAACGTATAATACACCCGGTTAGCGACGAGTTTTTAGTGATATCCAGCTGGTTCACGGACTGTAATAGGAAAAGTCTTTTGGGTCAATAAACAGCTTTACACTTCTCCAAAAGGTAACAATAATATAGTATAACAGTATAACATCAATTGTACGATAGTTATGAAGGAAATTGATTTATAAAATATCATGTGAATCCTAAAAACAGTGGCGAGATTTTTACAGCAATTAACAACAATTTGCTTTTAGAGGAGCGATTTTACTTTTTGTATGCTATTCTATAATAGAACTGGGTTTTTTTGGAATCGTATAAACTAAGTAAATTAACATGTGTGAAGCATTAATCGTTTCCAAACGTTTCATTTTTGAATTTTAAATAACTCAACCTGGTGCCATGGAGAAGTATATAAAAGTCGTCTATAAAAGCTATAAAAAAAGTTTCGTTTATATTTGATTCACCTACATATTTGATCTTTTATTTTATTACATTGGAAAACTTACGCTTTATTACAAGCTTTGAATTTAAAACTATTAAACATTGATTAAGTTATTAAAGTCTCACTAAAAGAAAAACGTGAAGGCCATCATCACTGAACCTCGTAATTTTGAGTCACTACCATGTGACGAAAATGACAGCTGAACTGGCACCCCATATCCATGTCACTCCAGGCTCCTTGACAGATTTAATGTACATTAGACTCTCTCATCACTTGACATTTTCTGGAGTTACAAGACCCAAACTCTCCATCCAAGTCTTCCATCTGTTGCTTTACCTACCATGTTACCACTACTCCATTGAGCAGCCAACTACTAAGTGGTCATTGACACAAGCGCGTTGTTTCCGTCGGGTCGTAGGTTCGAGTCTTAATGTCACTAAAGACCGTCGTGTAATGGGACTAGTGGACGTTAGATATGTTGAGACTTCAGCTTCTCACGTAGGCGTGATGTGGAAGTTTAGAGGGTGCCAATTTTGGTGTCGTCCTCATCACTAGACTTTGGTTCAAAATAACGAGGTCAGTCACTAATAGCCTTCATGTTGATTCTACTGAGAATTTAATAAAATAACCAACCAATTGCCTCATTAAAGCTATAAAAATAAATAAATATTTTTATTAAAGTTCCTTAAAAGTTTCGTAGATTCCAGAAATTTTGAAATAAACTCTCTTGAAAGTATTTTAATTTGTTTTATGAAAAAATATGCTTTAAAGCAATTATGACATTGAAGAGAAAGAAGACAACATTACAATTTATAAGAAATAAACACAAATTTATCCATGTGTTCCTGGATATATTTGCTTATTACTAAAATAAGGGTTGCAATTTTTATATGATTATTGCTGTTATAAGGTATCAAAATAGCAAACTAATATTACTGTTATAAAGATTTTCATAAAATTGCCACTATTTCCAGAGACTTAAGATTTGTAATTATCTCATTAGTCGCAACAAAACTAGGTACTTAAAACGTAGCAATAAACACTTTTCTAAGACTAGTTGATTGGTATGGATTAGGGGTGGGCGTTATTTCATGTAATAGAATAAATAATAGAATTACGTGTTTGGAACCTAAAAATAGATAATCGACGAAAATAGGAAGAAAATCGTCAGTAATATATTCTTTATAAAATCCTATAAATTTTGTCGCTTTTTATAATGCTTATCATACGGTGTTTTTCGAAGCAATTTGAGTAATTAAGTTGAGTGATAAAGTATTACATTAGCGGAACCTAATCCAGAATCAATGCAAAGTATCAGAATAAAAGTCAAAATTGATTTAGTAGGATATAACGGAAAAGTAATGTGAAAATGTAGTACATTAGAACAGTAATAAGAAATATGAACACACATTATGTAAGTAATAGAATAAAGGGGCATATATTCTGAATGTAATAAGATTTTGGAACATGTTAGGCAAAAGTATTTGAATATTGGAACCCATTACAAGACAGGAACTAATATTCTAGAACCTATTACTTAAAAGTAACTTTTGACACACCTTCAGTGAGGAGTAATTTTGCTAACCATATTAGGACTTAGGGTGACTGATCTCACAAAATTGAACCAAGGATGAAAATAGTTGATATCACTATTTGTTAATTTCCACATAACGCCAAGTGAGTACTTTTAGACACAACTCGATTTGGTTGCAATTTAATTCTATTATTTCTCATGACGGTCTTTGATGGAATAAGGATTTGAATTCATGATCATTAGAACAATTAACTAACGGTATGTTACTAATGAGCAGCTATGGGAACGGATAAAAACATTTTAAATGAAATCAATAAATTTGCATTTAAAATGGAAACAAAATAAATATTTGACTTGCCTTCATCAAATCAAAAACGATCTTAATATTATGGAAAAAAATGATATATATTTTTATATTTAGTTAACTATAATCTATTAAAGTATATTTAAATAATTTATTTAATCCATGCGTACTGTGTCAGGGAATAAGGATATATCTGTAACTTAATGTTATGCGGACACAAGAAAATATTTTTTTCCCATTTGATGTCATTCTGCTCCAATCCCGGAGTTTATGAAAAAAAAATTAGTTTGTTAAATTATGTGAAATGGGAATTAAATACTTTGATGCGAATAAGCAATATCTTTAGAATATTTATTATTTTATGACTTCAAAGGACATAAGAAATGTAAAAACACGAGAAAATGCATGCAAACTTATCTTCATAATTAAAAGAATTTAATTTTTATGAAAACTGTTTAAATTATGGATGAGTCAATTTTATGGCAGTATTCAAATGAAATGACAACTTAAGAATTCGATTTAAACAAAAAATTTAATACATAACACAATCCGAATGTTTAACCTACCATTCAACAAATTCCTGAAATATAGTGTTTTTTAACGGTGGTGATATCTGATATTCCTTTGCTTCGAAATATATTGTATATATATTGTATATATTGGTGGTGATATCTGATATTCCTTTGTTATAAATAGATGATAAATACCGTTCTTTAATGTTTGTATATCTTTTTGTTAATATTATTTTATTCTCTCGATTTATTTCATAATATAGTCTTCCCTATTTAAGCATCACGTACGAATCTTCCTGAATGTGAGCAAGAGCAAATAATTAGATATTTACATAAAGGCTGAAATAACAACGACCTTATTTAGTGAACAGTTTATTGTAGTTATAATTGTTTTGGAACCAATATGTTTACTAAGAGATCTAATGATTTTTACACAAAAAAGAGCGCGGTAAACAGGGAAATGTCTTTATATTAATGTAAAATCATTGATACATCTCCTTTTACTCAATAATTTTAATCTGAGATTAATGTACTTGTATTGATAAAAATTTTCTAACCAGAAATTAAAAAAAAAATTAAGAACATTTCAAATACTTTATAAAACAAATTATACAAAATAACGATGTGTGATATGGTGCTTAATTTGTTTATGTTGTTTTGTTTTTCATGTATTATTTCATACATTCGATTTTATATTATTTTTTTTCACTTTTGCTCATCAAAAGAAACTCATTTTTATAAATAAAATTTATCAATTGCATTAAGCCTTGAAAATCTTAAAGAAATCTGATTAAAGCTTACATAATTATATAAATTAATTGTAATTTATCATTTATATTTAAGAAGTTGATGACTCATTTTTTTAAAAATAAAACATCAAGAATGGTGGAAAATACAAAGTTGTTTACATAATTTATGATTTATATCAGACAAAGATGATAATAAATTATATGTTTTAAAATGTTATAATTAACGAATCTTATGTTATATCCAGTCAACGAGCTAATGGAAAAATTACTTATTAGGAAAAAAAGAAGAAATCTGAAGAAAAGAATAAGCATTCAAAAATTTTTAACATCCCATCGAATAAATTAAATTTGAATTTAATCCTAATTTTTTTTTATCAATCCTATTTGTTGAATTATTACACGAGTTAAATGTTTAAAAAGTCCGGAATTTTAGAAAATACCAAGAATTTATACATATAGACAGCCTTGATATCAAATGACACTAAAAAATTTGATACCAACAATCTTGCACATAAATTACAAAATAAGAGTGGAAATATGAAATGGAGCGAAACTAACTGTTTTAATTTCAAATTTGAGAAAAAACAAGTTTCCAATTTTTCTTAAATAGACTTCAAAAATAATGATTTTGATAGATTCTGTAAAGTCTTTACATATTTCATCTAAATGGTTGTGTTTATGGTCGATAAAAATAATAATGATGATTCATATGCAAGTTATTACTGTACTTAATTTCTTTGAGTCATAATTACTCATTTATTTGGCCGTATAAATGAAGAACTAAAATTTCACAAACTAAAATTTCACAAAATACTTCAGAGCCACAATTCTTATAGCATTAAAAGTAAATTTGTTTAAATATAAAATTTGCATAAGAAAACGAATATGAGTCATTAAACTATTTTAAACATACAAATATGTTTCGATGTAAAAAGTCCTCAAAAAAATATATAATTCAGACAAAATATCTTTAAAGTTTATGATGAGATTTACATATCATTGCTTGCTTCAAACACTTTTTAGAAAGATGTACAAAAATAGAACATAAGACAGCATAAAAACATCTACTTGTTATAACTAAACATAGCAAAGTGTAATACTTTTAAAGATAAGAAATGTATAATTGAAATAAATTAAGATATAAGTTATATAACTTGTAAATTAATTCATTAAATGTAAAAATCCATTAAAAAGTTTTTTCGCAATTGCTAGACAAGTAACATAAATTTTGTTTTAAAGTCAATTCCTACTAAAGTCAGCCAAGAAAATTTTTATTTTAGTTACTTTTTATTAAATACTTACAATTAATATAAATATATATATATATATAAACATATGACAGAATCACAATATTAAGAGGGAAAAGGATTTTTTTCCAGCGATCTACACGCTTCGTCACTAACGGTATTTATTCCTAAATTTATATCCTGTTAAATATCTTATATAAGAGAATTTTTTTTTCTCCCATATAAAACTAAAATTAATAATTTGAAAATCAAATAAAAAAAAAATTATGCTTCAACGAGATTCGATCCGAAGGCATGAAGATTCTCAACCAACTTTGCCTTGCTAGGCAAATGACATAGTAGAAGTATTGGCTTGTTTCTTAATTTATTCGGTAAATTAAACAGTTGGAATGCAGTTTAGCCCAACCACCCTTGGCTACATGAATTATTTGGAGGTATTTTGCCAAATGTGGCTACCCTGGTCTGCTTCGTGGACTTAACGTTCAGCCAAAAAAAAAATCGCCTAGTTTGGCAATTTTTGAAATCACACCAAGTGGTTGGGTTAAACTGCATTTCCCCCAATTAAATTTAATTAAATGAATTAATATTTGAAAAAACCGTATTAACATCAAGTGTCATTCACTACAAGTTTAAAATAATGAACTTGAACTTAAGTGGAAGAATAAAAAGTATTTTACTAACGATTGAAAATTTGAATTATATATATATATATATATATATAGAGAGAGAGAGAGAGAGAGAGAGAGAGAGCTAATAGTAGGTATTTGAAAATAAAAAACTATTTAATACCTCAAAACTATTTAATAACGATAAAAGATCAATAAAAAACAGAAACGAGTAAAATTATTCAAATCAATGATTCTTTTTTAAAATTAATATTTTATTCCAATCTCAATAGAAATTTTACCTCGAATTTGTATTATAATTTTTCGATACATTTGAATCGCCTATCGCTTTTTTGTCTCATCTCGCTTATCCTATTTTGATTCCTGACATTTATTTATTTCCGAAGCTAGATTTTTGATACCTTTCAAATACATATGAGTGCTCAAAATTTCCGCCAAGCTTTATGCATACACGTAATACGAAAAAGATTAAAAAAGCAGCGCTAAATTCATATTTACGGCACACATTTCCCCCTGTTTCTCCCGCCAAATGTGTTAAATGGGAAAAAAGTACTGCGCATGCACCTACAAGATCCATGAAGCGTCATAGCACCTGTTGCTTACGTCACAGTGGGAGAGCCCTTTTTAGAAATACACACCTGGCAGATTTCGGATAAAAGAGAGGGAACAGCAGGTTAGCGTACGTGAAGTGGAAAGAGGGGACTAGTTTTCTTTCAAGGTCAGAAAGATTTTTGAAGAGAAAGCTATTGTAAACAAAAAAAAGACTGGTTAATTCACATTATTTGTATTTTCTCTCAAGTATTTTGAATGATTTTACTGAATATAATCAGCTTATAGAATTCGAAACATGTTTTAAAGTTAAATTTATCTTCTAAACATGAGTAAATCTTTAAAACATGAAAAATCTTCAAGAAGTTGAAAACCAATCTGAGTAAATATCTCATTACGTTGGCGGAAACACTCATCTTTAGTAAATTTTTAAAATTCAAAATGAATGCTTTCTCCTCTTACTTTTTCCTTTAAAAAGAAAGATCTATTTATTTACTGTTTTGAAAATTCCACATTATTTAAATTTGTGCAAAAAAGTTTATGGGAACGATTCAAACGAATCCGTGTTTTTCATATATCATACTTCTTGTCACGCATTTTGAAAACGGAATTTTGGAGACGTCAATTTGCATTTAAAATTCCTTATCCACTTTCAGAATTACTACACAGGTCATAAATTTTCTGGTAAAACATTCTTAGTATTGAACAGTCACAAATACAGTTTTTGTTTTGTTTAAACAAATGTATTTTTAGGGCAGAGATTTTTATCGCTTTAATTTTTTTTTAAATTTTATATATATATATATATATACCTTTTCAGAACTAAATAGTAATTTATTGCAACTGTTTCTATATGAGAAGATAAATTAAAACTAGTGTGATGATACATATACTTTTTTGGACACAATCACTATTCAAGTATTTCATGGAATTTTGATTGTATTTTTTAAAAAAAAGTATACTTAATAGTGACGTTTACATGTTCATAGCAACTGGACAAAATTTATATGAATGTCAATGACCCCAAGGAATTAAGTTTTGGTGCTGGTAAATTTCGGTGACAGAATTTTTCGTTATGGAATACACACACACACACAATTTTTTTTTTTTTTTTTTTGCGTACCTTATTTCTTATCTTAATATTAGCCTATATTTCAAATTTTATAATATTCAGTTTAAACGCTTCTGAGTTATGGGGTTCTAAATGAATGTCTCATAAATTTATGATTATAAAAAAAAAAATTCTACTCAGCTCATTTCGAAGAAGCTTTTTATAAACTAAACGCTAGATATCTTTATTCATTCTTAAGCACATTATTGAAAAAGTCACATTATTATGAAAAATAAGAATTATTAAGAACAGTTACAAATAAAAGCGAATTTTACCAAAATTTTTATATACAGTAATACCTTGTTTTACGCGGTAGCAGTTAACGACGAGTTGCTATCAGTAAAAAATATTTTGGGTAAGGACGCAGGATTTGGCTTACGACGTCTCTTCAATTGTTTTATTGCCATCTAGCGGGGTTGTCTAGTGATTTAAATGATTTTTATATCAGTAAGTTAATCAACTAGGAGCTCTTATTCGAGACAGGAGACGGAAAGCATTAATCTATTACCATTATTATACTTGAGGGAAATCCCACTTTGGATAACGACGGTTTTGATTAAAAACTATAATCCTGGAATGGATTACCGTCATTAACAAAGATACCACTGTATTTGGATTTTCATGTCAAGAAAACTTAAATCCGAAATAACACGCAGTTCCCTCTTGTATAGAAAATATACAAAATCAAAACTTACAGTCGGAAATCGCGGGATCTTAGAGGGCCATATAGTAGTGTATAACTTTAAAAATTATCGATTCATTTATTACCAAGCGTTAAAAGTCGGGAAACCATCATGAATCTTCTACGTGAAGTAAGTAAATATGTGACTCTTAATATTTTTATCCGAATATCTCTGGAATCAATAATGGGATGAAAATCAAATTTGCAACAGAAGTTATTCGGAACATTCTGTATCTAATTCTTGAAATCCATAATCGGGTTCCATAATGAGAAAATTCTTTTAAGATGTCAATTAACAATGTTAGTTAACTTATTAATACATTAAATCATAAATTAGCTTCCTTTAAGTAATTAACAGCGAAACTAATTTTATCTGGTTCCTTAGTTTAGTTTAGTTTATGTTAACGTCGCACTAGAAGCAACACGAGGGCTATTGGCGATGGACCGCGAAATTTTGAACCACGGTCAAGTGACGAGGATGGCACTTGAGCTGGCACCACCTCTCCTAACATCCACACCACGCCAAAGGGATTTATCTAGCTGCATACAGAGTTATGAAAGTTATGACTAATTTTTTTACAGCAGTAGATTTAAGTGTACTGTAAATAATAGTGTTGAAAACCGTTTTAGAGTTACATAATTGAAATTGGAGTCAGATTTCGTACTTTTGAGCCACTATCAGATGATGAAGAGAAGCAAGCAGGAGTTGGTGTATCACCGTCCTTACTTCCACACCACACAACGCGAGGATTTTGAAACTTAGCTCCATTTTTTTGGCTCAATCAGAATTCGAATCAACAACTCGACATGAACATCCTTTGTAGCAAAACTCGTGATCTAAACAGCTGAGGTATAAACAACTACTTAAACAACTGATTGGTATTTTTTTATTCAGCGTTTTAAATAATAGTATTTATGAAACTCAATCGAATACCTATAATTTATCTATTTATATGATACTCATTTACAGAAGATCAAATATCTCCGCTAGTGAACTTTTAGCTATTTTTTAAAAAGATAAAAACTAATGAGATTACTGAATCGAGAGAGAAATACATTAACATTTTATTGCATACAAAAAGCTTTTAAGTATGGACCAAGTAAAAACAATAAAAATGCTATTAACTATTATTCTATTATCTTAAATTATAGTGATTAAATGATATTTAAAATGGGGGCTGTTAAAAATTCTTCTTTCACCCCTATTAACAAAGGAAATACGATAGTAAGCTATGGATGTTTTAATGATTTTTATTAACTGTTTGCTTAACTGAGGTGATATTTTTTTTTTTAAATTTTAACTAAGTTTTGTCTTTATGTGTAATTATATCTCGTTCTCCGTAGAAATATTTAAGTGAAAATTATATTCCGTGTAACGAGTACTTGTTTGCATAGTACCCGCAGAAATCTGCATATTAGAGAATCCGCATTCTTCTAAATTTTATTTCCTTCAAGAATGATTAATGTGCTGTAATACGCGGCGACGTATTTTGTTTGATGCTGAATAAATTGTATATTATCTTATATGTGATGTGGGTTGCTTGTTTAAATAATTGCAGGTTAAAAATTTCATTTCCTGATTATGTTAAAAATGTAGTATGAAAAAGTAGAGAAAGCATAAAAAGTATTAGTCTAAACTTTTTTAAAAAACTAAAATAATTAATTTAAACTAATTCGTAATAAGGAAATTAAAAAAAAATTGCTTACTCAGTAATTAACGTTATCCATGAACGAAGAACAGAACTTTTTGACATACGGGCTACATATATCATTATATTAAAAACCAGATTTTGTAAGACCAAACAAAGTACAAGAATAAGTATAAATGCAAGTAAATGTAATTACTAAATTTTTTAAAATACACTTCGTTATTAAAAACCATGTTATCCATGAAAGAATAGTAGAATTTTGTGATATTTTTGTAACACAATTACAATTTTTTAAATCTATATTTCTTAAAAGTAGAACTTATTCTATTAAAATCAGAGTCATTTGATCCTACGAAAATATTTTTAAGCGATTTTAGGAATCGACGCAATGATGTATAGCATTTTCAAGAAAACTTTAATTTCGTTTTTGATCTTGAAATCAAAATCAATTACCCGTAACACAACTGATGAAAAATTGCTAACATTTTTTGCAATCCAAGAGAATAAATTGAATGAAGAATTTATAAACAACAATTCTGATAAAGATAAAAATTATCTTTGAAATGACAGATTCTTTAAGTGCCCATTTTTTTCTCTATAAAACTACGAGAATGGATTGCACTCAAGAATTTGACCCCGTATAATCCGGCATACATAGGTCATTTATTACATCATATATGTAATCATTAAATCCCATTTGTCCCTCTTCTGTTTCAACCGTATATTCTCAAATCCGGGAGTCATTTTAATATTTATAAAAACGCAGATTAAAAAAAAAGTTTTTGATAGCTCAATCTTTGAAAGATAATCGTTTGGTGCAGAAGTTCACCAAAAATTTTCTTCAGTTTCATCAAAACGCGCTATGGTTTTAGTTTGATTTGGCCAACGTGAAAAGTGAATCGTTTGGATTATTTCGCTGTTTTCAGTTCGATCTAGTACAGGATATTTCAGACGAATATTTCTCGAGATTAAGAGAAGAAAATTGAATACAATAATTGTCTAAAATATTTATGTGTTGCACAGATTGCTTTTTTGTATTGTATAGTTCGACCAATAGTTTTTAAAATAATAATAGGAGATATGGACTCTCTATGTGTGAAAACGTTATCGAAATATAGTATATGGAATTGTGAAAGTATATAAAAAAAGGTCATTTTGGAAAAAAATATTTGTAATATTCAGTGTTCGTCAATCTAAACGCTTGATGAAAGTTCCAAAAAGGGTTCGTAATTGATGTTATTATTCCATTGTATTTCAGAGAGGAGAAATATTAAAAGACGCTGTGTACTGTAATTTTTTGAAAAAAAAATGCTGTTTAATTTTACTTTAGTATGAAATAGAATTCTCAGAAGCAAATTTTTAAAAAATTATATTGAACGACTGGCAATATAGCCTCAGAACGGATGGATTATACTTACATATAGTTATTTAATAACCGAAATGATTGTAAGAAAAAGCTTTTCAAGGGGGTCCAGTTTTCTAGCAACCTGTAATGCAGAACGAAGTTTTGAATAGAAAAGTTATGCATCTAGTAGAGTTATTTTATAAAAAGAAGATAAAATACTGATGGATTTTTATAATTCACTGAAATCTAATTTATATCAAAGTTTTCAAGTCTCCTACCTTATTGTAGTTTAAAAAGGAAAGGAAAGTCAGGCAATAATAATCATCATTAGAATGATTAAATTAATTATTTTTGTGTTAGTGGCAGTTTTCGTCAATAATCAGTTTCATGCTCAGGTAAGTAGAACGCAAATTTTAATAATTATTTATACCGGCAAACATCTGTGTGTTTTACTGTGGACAAGTAATATGTTTATATGTATTTTGCATTAGCTCGTCACTGTTTTTTTTAAAGTTTATTAATTAAACTTTTCATTATTTATGAATAAAACTATTGAATAATACTCTTTACTGACAAAAGTAATTGATGAAAAAAATAAATACTTGCTTAAAAAGTTTTCTTAAAAAATAGATATTTCTAAATATAAAACATTTTACAGCAAAGTTTTATATTATGGCAGTTTTAATTTACTGTCTTACTGAATTTTTTTATTAATTCAAATAATTTACTCCTTAACTTCTTCCGAAATTTTCAATTTTATTAGTCTTGTCTATAATCATTCGAACAAATATTTTGTATGTTAAGTACAGATTGATGTATAATGTCTTTTAGAAATATTGAAGGAATATCAATAATACTTTCAAAAGTATCAATACACATGCAAAAAGTGGTTCCTTATGTTGTTTTATCCTAGAAACACAAATATTAAATTTAAATTGATATCTCAAAAATATTTTAGCATAAAAATGAATTAATCTCTAAAATGGAATTTCAAATGAATGAATTTAAAAATCAGTTCTCTAAGTGTCTCGTTAAAAATTATTCATGCCAGAAAATTCATGACGAAATTTGAACGAAATATTAAATAAAGAAAACATCGACCTCAATCTATTTATAAAATATCAAAAAAATTTAACACATATTGTAAAACAATTACTTATACAGACTTGTGAATAGTTTTTTGAATTTGTTTTAAAAAATATTTTAACTCAAAGAATTGAGGTTCATATAAAAATAAGAGGTACAACATACCTATTACGATTTAAAAAAAAGTCAAATTAAACATTTTAACGATTTATACGTTTTTAATAGTTTAGGTTAAATTATTTTTATTTCAATTTTACGAAAAAAAACTATGTACAAACTGTTATGATAACTAAAAACTTTACTAAACATTTTTAGTTAACATTTCTTTTAAGGAATATTGTCGATACATTTATTTAAAATGTTTTTTTTATTGAAAAATTCATTAAAATTTTCCCCAGCCTTTTAAGAAGAATTGAAAAACAATAAAAATAATTACACACGCAAAAATTGCAATCAAATTGCTTTATATGTGTGAATATACATATCAAAGAATTATATTCCAAATACATCATATTTCATTAGGAACTAATATGCATTATAGAGCTAAGCATTACAATAAAAAGAAATTTTACTTTAAGTATTTTTATTCATAATTATATAAGCATACAAACAATGTTACTGAAAAAGTGAAAAATAGCATATGAAGGTGTTAATGATTTTAAAACTTTGAAATACAAAATTGGATTATTTTATAGATTTTCAATTTTATAAAGAACTACGGATAGGTATTGTATGAAATATTAAATCTTTTGAACAAAAAATATTTTGTAAAAATAAAATGCACTTAAATGGTATTTTAAAAATAAAAATACTAAAATTTTATTCAAATATAAAATAATTTGTTTTTATCTTCTCAGAAACACAAAAATATTAGATTTGTCAGTTTTAAACAAATTTTCCACTTTTCAAACTAATGGGGATTGTTATTAAAACTCTTACCTTTTCTAAGTAGTTTAATTATTTTTACCCAGAAAAATAAATTTGTTTTGTTAAAAAAATATTAAAATTTATTTCATTTTGAGAAAATTCCATAGAATCCTTTTTTTTACGGTTCATCATATATACCCGGTTAAAATGCCTTTCGAATTTTACTAAACTGAGGTGGTGCCAATTTTAGTTTCGTAAAAACTAGTGGAATACCGATCCCGTGTTCTTTTTTGTTATTATTATTACCGAAACTGTTTTATGAGCCTATGACCCGATTTTCGATGGGCATATCGGGAAATAAGAAAATACATTTGAAATAAATTATAATTGACATTTAGGTATTTATTTAGAATCGCTAATCTTAAAAAATAATTTTTTTTATTTTGTTAGTCGTAAACATACGTGTACAAATCGATTAAAATTACGCTATTATGTTATAAAGCCCAAACGATAATATTATTAACATTAACATTGATGCCATTTATGATGCGAAATGAAGTTGCTTTGAAAGTAGAATTTCAACTTCTTTTTTGCTGTTCTCATGCATTAAATGCAATCCAATGTAGTAATGATAGTGAAAGGTAAAAATAAAGAAAAAAACTATGTTCATTGGAGACAAATTATTATGTCACTTGTTGGGGAAATACAGTCATTAACTTTTTTTATTTATTTGAAGTAAATCAAGTCTGTCAATTAGATATCAAATACTTTAGGGTTAAAGTAAAATTAACGTCACATCGGGCTATAGCCTATTAATAAAGTAATCTTCAAATACTCTTTATACCTTTCACAAAATATTTTTTTTCCTTTGCGAATTCTTTGGGTAAAATTATCTTCAATTTGAGATATTCAAAGAAATAGTATGCAATAAAAATACTTTCCTTTCGGTATGAATTATTAATCTAATTTTTTTTAATAGCTGATGCCCCCCTTTCCCATAAAATCTAATCGTAAATGTAAATTTTTCTGGATAATTATGTACAATTAAGACATTTCTGCATTATTGAAAGTGGAGTAGCTCTCAATAGATCTAAAAGCATTTTTTATTTGAAAATAGGCATCAGAATTATTAGTTTGCTCAATAAATTAACGGTTTTATAATTCCCACAGAACTGCATCAGTATAATTACTTTTTTTTAAACAAGTAAATATATTTTATTCAATTACTTGCCAAAATGGGATGCATATTTTTAATTAAATTTTACAGCTTAATTATTTAAGGCTTTATTTTTTTCATTTCATTACCGTGGTAATTGCCAAAAATTAAATTCAATAAAAAAAAAATCTGTAAGAAGTTTTGCAAAGAACAGATTTAGCCACCCAAGGTGTATTTTTTTTATAGTTATTATTAAATTACTCAAATATAAGAATTAAAGTAAATGATGAAATATAGAGAAATGGACACTTGTGAACTTTTCCGATATAAAAATTAACAATTAATCATTAAATTAAATATTATATCAGCTACATCAGTGCTTCTCAACATTATTTTCACTATGACCCCCATAAACCTTTTAAAAATTTTTATGTCCTCTCTCTCTTTATATATATATATATATATATATATGTGTGTGTGTGTGTGTGTGTGTGTGTTTGTGTGTAAAAATTGGTTACATTACTAATAAATAGATAATGTACGTTCTAAATGAATCCTTTTCATAAATCCTCCTTTGCTCCCCTTGTGGAGCGTAGGCCCCACGTTGAGAAACACTGAGCGACATATAATTAAAATTAAAGTAGATGATAAATCATTAAATTGTATATATATATAAGCTAAATGTTATTAAAATTGAAGCGAACGATAAGAAATTGAAAAATGATCTGGTATGCCCAAATGCCTCTGCTAAAACAATAGCCCCTTGGGTGGCTAATAAAACTACTCAGAATTTAAAACAAAGCATTTTAATCGAGATAACGTAAAATGTTATCTCGATAAACATGTTTTAAGTATCTTAGAAAAGGAATAGATGGATTACCATTATTCTTAATTCATTTTATATTCCATTTAGGAATTTTTACAAGTATTCTCCAGAAAGAAAACATATTTTTTAAAACAGTGCACTGTGTGTATACTCCTTAAAAATAAATTGTGTACATTCTTAAAGCTTCTCTCCCTCTCCTAAAATACATTTATCTCTCATTAAAAATCTGCGCAAAACTATTAACTGCTAAACGGATTTTTTAAAGAGCAAGGAAATTTTTTTTTTCATACAGTTTATTATAATTGCCCAGAGTAAACATTTCAGCTTAAGCAAAATTGTTTGTTTTCTATGAACGGACGTTCAAAATGTAAACATTGTTAAAATTGAGATTTTTATGTAAACACGAGTATTTGCTGCTTAATTCACATTGTTTGTTCAGCCTCACTTATTTTTTTATCGGACGTTTTCTTCCACATAAATCAGAGGAATTATAGCTAATCGTGGAGAAAAGCTATGTATAATAAAACATTGCAAACAGCAAAAAATAAAATAACTATGAAACAAAAACATTTTGATAAAAAAAAGGAAAATATAAACTCTAAGAGGGTGTTACATATTTTTGTATGTGTATATATGTATATATTGTACTCATTTTATTAAATATCAACTTTGCTAAATTTTATTGCAAGAAACGTCTTGCATGTAACTTAAAAATAAATTTAAAATTTAAAAATAATTTAAAAATAAATTAAAATTTGGGAATTTCAATAATATTTTACTATAATTCTTCCCTATATGCTCGATTTTCAATTTGGTAATTGAATAATTTACGTCAAATTATGTTTGTAAATTTTTATTTTACTTGAGTTAATAAATGAAATATAATTTTAGCAAATTGTAAATTTTCTCATTTCATTACCACTTAAAATATTATTTCGCATTTTATTGCTTAAATTTTTTTTAAAAAAACATTATGTTTATATTGATAAAATGTAATGATCGCTTACTCTATTCAGTCAATTATAGCTAATTAAGGGGACACAGTTCAAATGATTTGACGAAAATCGGTTTATAAATAATAATAAAAAAAATTTTTTTTTAATAAATTATTCGTCATACATTTTTTTATTATCCTACCAACTTTCAGAGCTCTACGTTAAATATATTTGAAGTCATACCTTTTATGTTCATTGGTATTCACATTCTGACTTTAATCATCTCTAGCAGACGAATCTTTGATTTCTTGCCTATTTAAATAATTCCAATAGTGTGAAGTTGTTCTGAAATTATGAGTAGAGATTGCATTCCATTCTCATTGTTTGTTTATATCTGCTTATATATTCCACGCACGTTCTTTTGATTAATTTATATTAGATGTTTTTGAAACATTATTTAGTTCTGGGGTTTCATAAAATTGTCTTTTTAAAGACAAATTGTCTTTTATCTACATACCTGTACAAATTAATTGGGATAAAGTGAAAAAAAACACACTTTTAATTTGAAAACTATGCTTTTATTCATTCTATACATTTACAATACATTTCCTAATATGATGTATGTCCTCCCTAGCATAAATGACCTCTTGAAGATGTTTTGATATTGACGTTACTAGATTAGTACACATGCTCTTGAGTTCGTCATCATGAAACCACACTTGAATTGCATTGTTTATCATGCTTTCATATGTTGTACTCTCTATCTTACCTAAACGCCTCTCCACGATATTCCATAAGTTTTCAGTGGGATTTAGGTCTGGTGAATTTCCGGGCCAATCAGGCATTTTAATTTGATTTTCCAGCATAAATTGTATTTACCAGTTTTGAACTGTGACAAGGAGTCAAGTCATGTTGAAATGTTCCGTTAAAGGCTTTCATGAATATTACAATCTTATGCCGTAATATTTCGTTTTATTTAGTCGAATTCTTCTTGCCTTGGACAGGAACTAAGCTTCCTGTGCCATTTGCTGTGAAACCCCCAGAAATATCTACTTCAGGGATTGTTTTTCAGTCTGTTGGATAGGGTCTTGTCTTAAGGGTTCACAATCTCTTCGTCTCACCACATCTGAAATGTATCCCTGCACAAATAATAGAATTTCATCACTGAAAGCTACTTCATTCCTGTCCATGATTCGTATTTTTTTGTCCAAGCATAAAGTTTTCCCTTTATGTTAGGAGTTAAAAATGGGTTTTTTCATTGGTCTCCTTGCCTTACGGCCAGGGGCCAGAACCCTATACCGCACTGTTGAGCTACCCGCATCACAACTGGATGCCAATACATTCCATTGACGGTCTGAGCTTGTTTTTCTTGGATTACTTGTACTATTTCTTATTAGAATTGTATCAGTTTTTGCAGTAGTTTTCTGCTTGCATCCACACCTTCCTTTCTTTTTTGGAGAGGCTGATTCGCATTCTTTGAATGAAGTTAGGATTCTTGAAACACTTGATTTACCTACACCAACTGCAGAAGCTATTTCTCTAACTTTCACAAAAATGTGTTCTTTAAGAGCTATAATTTTAGCACACTTCCTTGAAGTTTTATCCATTTTTGAACACGTGAAAGAAAGAGAGAGTAAAAGCTAACAACTACCTGCCTCACTCAAAGGCCCAAAACTAAGGAATAGGTAAGTGTTTCTACACAAAAAACAGTTAAGTCGATCAGTCATATCCACTCTAAGCAGATAAATCTGGTTTTAGGTGGCTCACACTCAGTCTAAGCAGATAAAACCGTTTTGATGTGGCCTCAGATACATCTATAAGAAATAGCTTGTCCCAATTAATTTGCACATTATAGTATTTACTTTTATATATAATCATTTGCGAACACTACAAAATAGCTTTGCTTAACATATCTAAACTTTGATTTTAGTAGTTTTTGTAAATTATCACACAAATAGTTTCTGCTTTACTGAAATATAGGGTGTTTCGTAACTCATGGGCAAATATTTTAGGGGTGATAGAAAAAAAAGCAATTTTTAACCTTCAAGGCATAGATAGAGAACAAGTGGTGAACCGCTAAAAGGCGCTGTAATGGAAAGCATAAAGTGCGAGTTTTCTTACACAACGTCATTTCTACTGTGGATTTCAGGAGGCATGGCGACGTACAATAATCAGGAAAAGACGATGCCTCCTGAAATCCACGGTAGAAATGATGATGTGAAAGAAAACTCGCGCTTTATGCTTTCCATACGCTTTATACTTTCCATTACAATACCGTCTACATGTTCACCGCTTTCTCTCCACCTGTGAAACGTAGGTTGAAAATTGCTTGTTTAGATGTTTCCTATCATCCTTAAATTTTTATCCATGAGTTTCGAAATGCCCTGCATATCACTATCCTTTTAACTCAATTCTCTACACTTCTTATATTCATCTTTTTGGCCTAATCACATTTCATTTGCTTGGAAAAGAATTGGAATTTTAAAATGCAATTCAATTTATAAAATGTCCCCCAGGTCCGTGAAGAGAAAACAGAGAATAGTTCAACGTCTGAATTATATAAAAACGACACCGAACAGTTTTAAAAAAGTATATTTAAATTGTGAAAAAGAGAAAAATTCAAACGAAAACTTTTCATATAAAGTAAATATTGCAAGCAATTTGTATTCTTTTTACAAAAAGGTTAACCTTTATATAATTATTAAAATGTGTAATTTAACCGAAACTGCTCCTACACTGAAAAAAGGTTAAATACTGTTACTCAAATAATTATCTCACAAACTTCGGATATCCATTGAATTAATTAAAAAAAAACATAAAGCTAAATTTAGGAATTAAGCTTGTTCTTCATTTGAACAAATATTGTTTTTTCACAATAAACATAGTTACAAAAGAACGATATAATGAAGAGTAAATATATATTCGTTGAAAACACACCCTTTCTTCTTTTTCTTAGCCACTTCGCAGACCAAGAGTAAGACGAAATGCCTATCGGAATGAAAGCCGGTTGTGGCCGAAGGCTGTTGTTCCTTACACAGTCGATGAAGCATACAGTAAGTTCCATTTTCTGTTTTTCAAGTTCTTGAATTCTTTGATTTTTTTTGGTTTCCACCATAAAATCGGCAAAAGGAAGAGAAACAAAACAATTATCACACCACTGAATATCGTGTTTACTTTGCTGCTTCAGTAGAATTAAAAAATAAAATAGAACAAAGATAAACTGATGCATCCGAGTGAATTTACAGATGTTTTTTTTGAAGAAAACGATAGGTTGTTTGAAGCATGTCGTGTTTTGTAAAGAAATGCACAGAACTGATGCAAGAAATAAATGGATATAAAAGGAAACAAAAAAAAAATAATAATAACATTCTGTGAAATAGTAAAATAAAAAAAAAAAAATTTCTCCTAACATAGTTCAAGTTTACTTAGCTTATTAATTTTTAAAAATGTGAACTATTTTCATTAGAATTCTTACAAAAAGGATAAACAAGGATTTAATATTCATTAAGTGTCAATTATATTTGGAAAGAGGACATGTCGGAACAAATTTTTGCTTTCTGTTTTTATATAATATTTAAATTTATTTAATAATGCAACAATCAGCTAATGCTAAAGAACCAGAAGAAAAATACCTGAGTGCGAAGAGAGAGAAAAGTAACGCGCAGTTCTAAAATTAGTGTTATTTCAAAAATTCAAAAATAACATTATATTTAAAGCTCGAAATATATTTCTTTTGTGACTTTTGTGGGAAATGTAACAAGTAATAAGTGTATTTTATTAAATTAAAATTCATGTTTGATTGTGATTCGATAGCTTCAAAACAAATGGTTTATAATCAATTAAACATAAAAGGGTGATAAAAAAACACAATTATATGTATTTGCGCACATTTTCAAATAAACAACTTTTATCTTCAACTTCGTAATTAATTTAGTTTTTAGTTATTGGAATTGAAACATGTATTGAAGTCTGAACGTGAGCATTGAAGTATTCTTTTGTTGCTTGAATATGATTTTAAAATTATTTCATAATCAAGGAAGTTGAATGTAGAAGACATTTGGAATGTTTGACCTCTGAATCTTAGAAGCATTTGATATGATTGTTATTTATTATTACTTTCTTAGTTTTTGAAGTATCGTGATATATTACTGTGAATAGTAAAGAGTATATAAAACTCTTATCATACACATTGTTTTTTTTTCCTGTAAAATTCTAAACTAACATAGAAACTCCATATATTCCAAGATAATTATTCCATCAAGAAGACTATATCTAAAATTATAAAAGTAAGGCATAAATCTTAAAAAAAAAATTATTTGCTATATTATTATTATTATGGAATGTGGCTCTAAAATTAGAAATAAATATTTTATCTTGAATAAAATACACTGAAAAAGAACAGAAGAAGATTAAAAAAAATGTAAAATATGCTCATTTCACTCAAAAAAAGAAAGAAGTTTTTTAATTTTAAATTAATCGATGTTTCAGAAATAATGTTATTCATAAAAATATTATATGTAATCTTGTCTATCTGTTTAATCTGATATTGTTTTCATTAACAAATTGAACCGCACCAAAAACTTATTTTTTAGATTGAGAAGTATTCTATATTTTTGGGAACAAGGTTGGTTAGTTTTATAAACGTTGCACTAGAAGCAACACGAGTGCTATTGGTGACGGTTCCCGTAATTTTGAATCTCTGTTAAGTAAAGTGACTAGGACGACACGTGAACTGGCATCTCACATCACGCCGACGGGAGGACTTTGAACCTCGGCAGATTTAACGTGCATCAGCTCCGACTACACGGCGGGTCTTTTGTGGCATCAAGGCTCGAGCTATGTTTATTTAGATATATTGCATATTATTTGAAGATTGCAAGAATAATATGCTTTTACAAAATTCTCGGGGCAGAATATCACGTCATTGGTTAAGGCCTCTGTCTCGGCTATTATCTCTTTGACTATTATCGCCTCTGTCTGGATCAATCGTTATCACTCCCCTGGAGATCTCTAGGCGTTGGACTTGAAAGCAAAGCGGTCACACATTTAATATGTTTTGTATTTAACATTATTGTATGTAATTTAAAACATATTACTGTAGTCTCGAAGTTTTATTTCACTGATAAGTTACAAAAAGGAATTTAAATATTTTTTTATTCTTATTTTCTATCTACTAATATATGTTAAAAGCTACTATCAAAAATAAAATTAAAAAAAAAATGTTGACTGAGGATTCTTTAAAACTGGCCGGGAATCTCAAGTTACATCATAATATAGAACACTTCTGAAATAAATACGAAAACATTAAATACTGAGACACTTTTCTTCCGTATACAGATTTTATAAATGTAGGTAAAATATATCAAACACAGCTGGATATGTGTGGTGTGTTCATTTCAAACAAATATTCCATCTTATAAACTATTTGAAGAGGCTGTAGATAGCCACAGAGACAATCCGACTGTCGTTTCGATAACAAATAGAGAATCCGAGAAAAATTACAAAATAAATATAATTTAATTATTGAATACTAATTAGAAAACAATAGGACACATTACACATATATAACAATACATAAAATTTTTTTTGTTTTTAATTCTATGTAAAAGAAATCACAATTATTTTATTCTTGATATTTTCTATCATACTATTATATGATTAAAACACTATCAAAATAAAAGAAATTGATGACCAGATGATTCTTTAAAACTATTCAGAATCTACAAGGTAGTATATAGAACATTCTGAAATAAAATACGAAAGCATATAAATATCAGATCCTTTTTCTATATAGATGCATAAATATACCAAACAACGGATGCACTTTATAACTGGCATTGGATCTTATAAACTATTTTAAGAAGGTTGATGTTATCAGATCTGGGTACGTAGTTTATTTATGAACCATACCTCATCTGCCACTTGGATAAAGAGGCCAATTCTAGACCTATAAAGATGGAACGGAGTGATAAGTGTTTAGAAAGGAGTATTTGTGCTCAGAATATGTAAATGCGTTCATAGTCACATTGATCTAAAATTGAAACACAATAGTGTCTCGTATTTTATTTGTATAAAATGGTTGATGTCTACATCTATATTTTGTAGACGATGATTCCAGGATAATAGGGCTTCTGTAATCCATTGTGTTATTTTTATAGTGGAAATGAATGCACTGAACTTAATATAATGTGTTCGAATTAGCTCCAAATTTGCACATTTATGCTATAAATTTTAATATGTACCTTCTGAAAGAATAGATCGGTTAAATCTTAAATATTCACAGGGGATATTTTGAATGGTAATTTGATAATGGAATGATATTTAAAAGCATTGTCCTTTGAATCAAGATAGGAAATACTTGGCCTTCTGCGATATTTGTCTTTAGCAATAAGTAAAACTTATTTTTCATACTTTTAAGAACCATTTTATTATTCTATTTTATTAAATTAAATATTTGTCATTAAAATTTATTATTTTTAAAATTTAGTATTTTAAAAAGGCAGAATACGATAATCAAATATTTTCTTATACTTAGCCAAAAGATATAGTGAAAAATATTTTATTTTTCTTTCGATAGAAAGCTTCTTTTATGTCTATTTTCTTTCACGATTCTATTTACCCAAAAGTATTATATTCTTGTTTATGAGGTGCAACTTGAAAGTTAATAAATAACATAAGCATGGTCATTTTATTATGCCCAATAGAATCAACAGCTTTTGAGACAAATGTGAAACTCAAAAGCTTGAATCAGAGTAAGAATGACGAAGAATTGCCATGTAAGCATTGTAATTTTGAAATAATATAGGAAAAATATCCATAAAACAGGATATCTAAACTGCTATCAGGAAAATGCAACAATTAGCTATCATCAGAATCAAAATGAAATCTCGCAAATGTCAATTAGATATTATGCAAATTCATCAAAGTTTCAGAGCCATCGTGAGGCACCCCTGAATTGATGCTGAAAGCGTATAAATAAAGTGCTGTAGCGGGACGCTGAAAAGTCTGGCGATTATTTATGGCAAACGTTTAGTGAGACCTGAGATGCCTCCACGACGGAAGAATAAGAAATTCAAGCAACTTACGGAGTTTGAACGAGGGAGTAATCGCCTTCGAGAAGGAGGATTTTCCTATCGCGCAATAGCAGCCTGCAAGCGCAGCGGAACAGTTCCGCGATGCGAGTTTGGGCAGGGACCGACGAGCAACGAACAACTGAAAAACAGGCACTGACGATGAAGAAAATGTCAGAGCGATGATCGATAATCTGCCCGGCATGGCGGTGAATGATCGCACAGCTTCCTCCAGGCAGCCAGCACGTTGGTCTGGTTACAGGTGCACAATTGTCGGCTTGGGTCAATTTGTCGTCGTCTGCCGCGCCGTGGATTGTGCAAGGCGTTTTACGATCTCACGGCGAATCATCGATGGCTGCGTCGGCAGTGGGCTCTGAGCACAGAGACAGGCGAGCTGATTGGCACCAAGTTGTCTCTTTCAGATGAATCACGCTTCAATTTGTGGACCCAGTTGGCTGCAAGTCTTTGTGTTGGGACGTTATGCCGCATAACGCTGCCTCCTGAGGTATTATTGAACGACATAGTGGTCGAACACTGAGTTATGGTCTAGTGCATTTCGTAATGCTGACGATCCAATTTGATACGAACTGAGGGTAATCTCTTGGCCAGCAACAGGTACGTCCGTGAAGTGCTACAGCCCGAAGTCGTTCCTTCAAGGCATCCCTGAGCCATCTTTCTGCAGGATAATGCACGCCCACATGTTGCGCGACTGTCTGGAGATTCTGTTCACAACGCACAACTCTTCATTCGCTTTATTCACCGCCATGTCGCCTATTGATAATGTGGGATATGGTTATTGGTCATGTCTCGCTCGTGATCCGCGTCCTGCAGTTTCCAAAGACGAACTTGGTTGCGCATACAAGCTGATATGGAATTCTTCCCAAGTAGATATTCAACATCTGTTTGACTCCATGCTAATGTCGTGGTTATGCACTTATTACAGCGCATGGCTGCAATACCGATTTCGGACGCTGAATTTGTTTCTTTGTTTGAAAATTTAATCATTTGTATCAGTACAAGTCGTTTCTGCATTAACTCATAGCACACAAAATTGAACGAAGTACAAT